>JACEFZ010026779.1:107500-335000 GCA_014155875.1 Cepaea nemoralis
TTCCAGCAGAACTATGTTAAAGTTAGTTGCATACCCGTTACAGGACGTTTGCAGTCAACACCAGCATTTATATGCTGGGGGGGGGGGAGGATCTGAGCACCTACGGACATGTCCGGAGTGCAACGAAGATACCCCAACTGATAACTGATAACTGATAACTGACCAGCATTTTTAGCTGTTGTTGATATCTTGGCAAGTTTTACGTTTAGTAGTTTGCCATTCTCCCTGGCCTAGGGGTTAACGTTTTTCTCCGTAATCCCGTATATCCACGTGAGGAACGTAACCTGCGTGAGAATCGGTAGCGGTTCTCGTCGCGTTGGTAACTTGCCAGGGTATGTGAGCCGGTCGCTCAGTGAGCAATGGCAAACTACTAAGTGTAATCTTGTCAAGAAATCAACAATCAGCTGAAAGATACTGATGTTGACAGCGATGTCCTGTAAAGGATATGTGAAAGAAAATTTTAAAAAGTTTGCCATTGCTTTCTGAACGACCGGCACCCATACCTTTTCGTAAATAACCAGCGCAACGCAGTCTGCTGCCAAATCGCGCGTAGCAGTGTTTCGAACGCGGGTATATGGGATTAAGAACCGCGTCAGTTACACTTTCGCCACGGAGACCAACACCAGAACTATGAAGATACCAATAATAAACAGATAATATTTTGTCCGCATTATCAAAGCAACAAGACCCATAGGTCAACAACCTCGGTTGTATTGTAATACCGGCGAGTTTTTTCAACTGTGACAAAGCATCTTAGATATTGGGGTGCCGGAGGAGAGAGGGGAGGCGCGAGTGGGGATTAAACACAGCAAAACAACAATTAAGTACTTACCACACAAATAACCCATGATGCCACACGCAATTAAAACCATGAAGAGCTTTGAAGCCATGCTGGTGTACTCAATAAATGAAAGACGGAAGAAAATGAAGAACAGAGTGCCTGTGGAGAAATTGTCGAGGTCTCTGCGCCCGTCTGCAATGTTATCCCCATCAGCTCAAGCTGCCGCGGGAAAACATGACCTTCTGTGTCAGGCAAGCACTGCGCAGGAGTCGCGCAACTGGCAAGCAAGCGGGGTACAAGCCGGCATTTAATTAGAAACGTGACTAAGAGATACACTCACTCACACATGCATCACACACTGCATACACTCACAGATGTTACGATGAATACCGACCTGGTAGAGTATACATACCATAGAGCTGATGTATTGAAGATGACAAATAACAATTGTTAGAGATATTTGATTGCTATTTACGAAGATTGAAATTGTAACTAAAGTCAGATTTTTAACGGCTAGAATTGTGTTCACTCGTACGATTAGACGTTAGAGTAGGCGCTGTAATTCTAAGCCCCACTGCTACTCCTACTAGGCCTCAGTTTCCCGCTAACAGTATAGACATTCCATTAGTAATGTCGTCAGGGTGTGAATTGTTAGGGCTTCACACATTCTAGGTCACAAAATATGAGGTTCAATTTGTCAGTTTACTTACTCGTCGCCTTTCCACCCCAGGCAACTCTGAAAATTCAGAAAATTGTCTCTTAACCAGTTCTGTGAGGCTGGGGTGATCAGATAGCCCATTGTTGTTGTTTGCATATCTTTTACAGGACATTGCTGTCAACATCAGCATCTTTCAGCTGATTGTTGATTTCTTGGCAAGATTACGCTCAGTAGTTTGCCATTGCTTTCTGAGCGGCCGGCTCACATACCCCGTAAGTTACCGACGCGATTCGAACCACTGCTGTTTCTCACCGCCGTCACGTTACTTATGAGAGTACGGAGAAAAGTCGCTAACCTCTAGGCCAGGAAGCCGGCAAACAGCCCGTACTGTTAAGAAAAGACACTCTTGCTTCTGCTAGGGATTGAACCAGAACTGGACTCGTTTGACAAGTGCAAGGGGTTCGTGAAGATGGTTAAAATAGATGGGGCGTATACGTTCACAGAACCACCTATTTAATAAACTAACGATAGGGAATTCGGATGAATGTAGCTGTGGAAGAAATGTAAAATGACAGCTAAACATTTGTTGCAGGAGTGTCCAACATATTCAGAACTGAGAATACTATTTTGGCACATACCCGCTCCATCTGAGGACAAACTCTATGGGGATGTCAAGAAGCTTTAAGTTGACTACTGCTTTCTTTGCGTTTCTTCATACTGACGTCTGAAGACGAACAAAGAAGAAGGGAAGAAAAAAGTACCAGAAAATAGAATACAACAAAGTCTTAGATTTAGACGTCATTCAACTTAAATCATGAATGTTACCATAGCGGAAGAATAAAACCAAAGAAGTCTTCCAAAACACTCAGATACCAGAATTTAAGAAAACATTACTTAATAAGATTAAACTCAGACAATTAAAGTTCTTCTTTGTCTCTTCCTCCAGTTAACTCAGTCAAGGTAGTTAGTTAGTTTCATATCCTTCACAGGACGTCGCAGTCAACCCCAGCCTTTTTGACTGTTTGTGACTTCTTGGCAAGTTTACGTTCAGTAGTTTGCCATTACTTTCTGAACGACAGGCAGCCATACCATTGAATGAAATCCAGCGCCAGACGGTCTGCTGCCAAATCGCCCGCAGCTGTGTTTCGAACGTGGCATGCGGAATTACGAATTGCGTTCGTAAGCTCTTCGTCACGGAGATGGCAGGGGAGAAGATATCAAGATATTTTATGTGCTCTTTCTTATGTTTATAAGTTGGTATTCGTTTCTCTGAGGTTGTTCGTGATACCATCACTCCATCTTTTATGTGGTCTGCTCCTTGTTCTGTATTCTATAGATGTCTTCAATACCAAGGTACCAAGGCATTCTTGTGAAGTGGCCAAACAATTTAATCTTATTGTTCTTTACTGAACAGCAGGGCTGATTGCAAACATAATCTGTCTATAATTATCCACTACTTATTCTATCTTTCATAGTTATTCCTGTTGCAGTTCTATGGCATCTCATCTCTGCTGTTATGATTTTACGCTCGTTATTTGCGGTGAGCGACTATGTTTGACAATGATAACATAGTGTCGGCCAGAATATATTTAATGCAAGATACACATGAGTTCTTGTAGAGATCTTTCTATGCGATAGAACTGGTACTGGTTGTTCCAGTACCTGATTTACTTTTTCACTACGTATGTTGATTTATCTGTTAATTCTCAAATCGGAAGAGAAAATTAACCCTAGATATTTAAATTCGCTGGTTAGTCTCTGTTTTTTCGATGCTTATTGTCATGTTATAATTTTCACACTTGGAATTTCATTGAATTAGGTGATGTTTCTGAAGGCTCTCTTCATCTTCTGCTATTAATACTTGGTCATCCGCAAATAATTCTGAAATGTTATCTTCTTCTTAGCTCTTTCTTTCTCGGCATATATTGTCACTGTATGTCATAAAAAGTAGAGGGGAGAGCACACATCCTTGTCGTACACATGAATTTACTTCGAACGGTTTTGATATAACTGACTTTGCTCTTACACAACTTTTGCTTGACTTATATTAACTTTTACAAACATTAATTAGATGTTTGCTAATTCCATATTTTCTTAGGCAATCCCTTACCTTCCCATTTTGCTCAACTGCTTATTCTGTACTTTGGGAAAATAAAGAGAAACATGATTGTTAACTGCTGTGCAGGAAGGAAAGGTAGAGGGGAAACGTGCAAGAGCAAGACGTCACACATGGTAAGACAACATCAAGTGACGTAGTGGAAGAAGCCTGCCTGTATGAGGGCATCGTGACAACGCAGGGGTATTGTAGACTCACTAATTATTCCTTCTTTCACTTTGTATCCCCCATTGGCGCATACGCCCTCAACCACGGCCTCCTATCTTTAGCTATCTCATGCAAGCTCCCTCCATGACTTCCGGATATCATTAATTTCTGTTTCCACTTCTCTTCTCCGTGAGTTTTAGGGTATTCCTCTGTTTCCTTTGTCCTGTGGGTTCCAGACTAGGTCATTTATAGCTATTATTCTAATATTCCAGACGCTAATCCTGGAAAATTCACTAAGTGAAAGCAAGACAATCTGCGATCCGGCTCCGCATTTCGTCATATCTCTTCAAGAAGAGCCTCATCTCCTCTTCATTGGCTTGTTATTCATTTTAGTTTTCTTTAACTTGTTCATGACTGGTTGGATTTTGCAGCTAAATGTTTTCTACGGAATGGGGGAGCCAGCACCACGCCCAATCCTCCTTTGTCGCCTCCTACGACCTGTCTAGTAGAATTACAGTGTGATAATAATCTTTAGCTGGCTCCGTTACGGACTCAGTTTGTAATCCCGCATACCGCGTTCGAAACACAGCTGAGGGTATTGGCAGCAGATCGCCCTGGGTTCTTCTTCTCTGTTTCTTCAGCTTCGAGCCCATTGAGGTTCTTTCCTGCAGATCAAATACTCGCCATTTGCCTATATGGGGCATTATCGCAGTCGCTTGATTCCAAGTGCTGTAGGTCTGTACTGTATTTATCTCTGTACTGTCTTCTTCATCACCTCGGGGGGTCTACGGTCATAATTTCCTGAGTGTGCGAGTTTTGGTTTCCCTATTATCATTCCATTCTTCTATATGCCCCAACCATGTAGTCTATTCCTTCATGATACCAGTGATTAGCGGGGACTTCACAGTTCATTGTCTTGTTACTTCTTCTTTTCCATATCCTTGGGATCATGAAATGTTTCAAAGATGAGTTAAAATTTTGTTCACAAAGTTACTAACAAGGCTTCGTCTCCTTTCGTTGTACTCCAGGAAGAGCCATAAGCACAAAATGGACTGATCATGTTTTGTCATATTGTATTTTGGGTTACGAGATGCGCCTTTGATTTTAGTAATGTTGTAGTGCATAGTATATCCCAAGTGATTCTAGTTTGTATCTTCCTGTTAGCTGAAGGATTGTCCAGTATGTATGTTTCAGGATTTAATGGTCATATTTCTATTTGACTGTGCCAGAGTTTAACCTATTCCGTTCTGACAACACCATATTTCTGTCTTATCTTGGTTGAAACCAGCCATCTGTTGGGCCGTTTTTCCTTTAAGTGAGGTGGTTTTTTTTCTAAAACATAACTCTTGTTGGTTGTGGGTCGTTCAGAAAACAATGGCAAACTACTGAAACTAAACATGCCAAGCGATCACAAACAGCCAAAAAAAGGCTGCGGTTAACTGCAACGTCCTGTAAAGGATATTCAGCAAATTTTTAAAACTATTCTTTGCCATCTTTTATGATCCCGGAAAAGATACGGGCGAAATTCTCTTGAGTTGAGTCTTATCACACGCGTCGTAGATTGCAATGTGAATACGCTTTGCTTCCCCCTAGGGTCCTGTTATTACAATAATGTCATGGATGGTAGGTTACAGTGTTACTGATCTTGCCTTCACTATAGCCGACCTAACATGAGAATATGGCATTTGATGATGGTGATTATGAAGTGATTATGATGATGATGATATCACACTTTAGGTGAGACTGGCTGATAAATAAATCCCCTTGAAGTTTGCAGTGTCCCCGTTCATAGTCTGAATATAATTGCTTGTTCGCATCTATCCATTTTTCCCATTAACAATCGCTCTTAAACTAATATTGGACATTTAAAAACTTTATTTTCGTTGTAAAGTTGTTTATTTGAATTTTTCAAAATGAATGTCACAGTTTGTTTGGGATTATTTAAGTTCCTTATTATTCCTGTTGATCTGCCTTTCTGTCCGCCAACACCCCCCCCCCCCACCCCTCCTCCCGCCCCCCACATATCACCATGTTAGGGTGTTCAATGTAGAGTTATGGCCTCCACCATGTTTGCGGTTTGGTTAGCAGATAGCAAGGTTTTTGGTGTCTCTTCTATTGCTCGACCGGTCTCTGTGGCTGAAGACTTGAGAACGCGGTTTGTGAGCCCGTATACCCGGGTTCGAAACACAGCGGTGCTGGTTTTTTCGAAAATAGGTATGAGAGACGGTCGTTCAGAAAGCAATGGACAACTACTGAACGTAAAATTTGCCCAGGAATCACGAACAGCGAAAATGCTAGGGTTGACTGCTACGTCTTGTGAAGGACATGCAACTTAATTTAAATTTAAATTTAATATTCTATTGTTCGGCCTAGCGAATAAATAGTGAGAATCTAGCATCAATAGTGCGTATAATAACCCACATAAACAATCAACCCATTCGAAAACGTAATATGCATATTTATCGTTGTATGACTACTGAGATGGTTAGTGCATCTGAAATTTCTCTTCTTTCAGTGGGGTAGCGTAATTCTTCCACACGATGGTCATTTAAGCTAAAATGTTGACTTCCCGTTAGAAAACAATGGCAAACCGCTGAAAATTGCTTAGTAAATAAGAAAACGGCCAATAGGAGCTCAAATGGTATGAGTACGGCTCGTTCAGAAAGCAATGGCAAACTATAAAACGTGAACTTGCCCAAGAATCGCAAACAACCAAAATATGCTGGAGTTGACTGCTACGTCCTGTTAAGGATATGCCAGCTCGCATAATGCCTTCTAAAGAGGTGCTAATCTCCCTGGCGAAGAGGTTAAGGACGATCTTCGTAACCCTGTATACCCACGAACAAAACACAGCTGTGCGAGATTCGGCTGCGGATCGCGTAGCATTTGTTTCTTACGCAAAGGTATGTGTTCCGGTCGTTCAGTAAGCAGCGGCAAACTGCTGAAAGTAAAACTTGCCAAGACATCAACAGCAGCTGAAAAATGCTGGTGTTGACTGCAATTTCCTGCAAATAGGATATGCAAAAAAATATGCGAGGTAGCAGATAATATGCATGGGCAGAATCTAACCATATGTTTCATAGGTAACATTCTGTTCTAACATCATCCTGATCGGCTATAGCGTGCGGAATCCTGTTCGCAATTACACTGACTATTAATTGATTCCAAAGATATTCAGATGCAGTTTAGTTGGAGCTAAAACCAGTCAGGTGGTGACCAGAGACTCAATCAATCTTTCAAGTGCCGTCTCCACAATGAAAGTTGGCTGCATTGGATCTCCAACACTGCCTGTCTCTTGCCATGATTGTATATTCTGTCAGACTATTGTTCGTCAATCTCTTGATGTTATATTTCCACTTGTATCGTTGTCTACCTTTCGCTCACTTGACTTCCACCTTACCCTCCAGTATGGTTTTTATAACAGTGTTTTCGTATATAACGTGGCTAAAATATTTTATTTGCCCGTCTTTTATATATTTCATCAACTCTTTTCATTCCCGTTTTTCTAGAACCTATGTAATTGTTTTTGTTTCCATGAAATATAACGTATCCTTCTGTACACATCCACATCTCCTGTGCCTGTATTCACCTTTCTAATTGCTTGTTCATTGTCCAGGTTTCCGGGCCATAAAGTAGTGTTGAAAGAACATAACATTTGACAATTCTCATGTTTAGTGCGTTGTTAATCTCTTTGGATGTTAGTACTAATTTCATGATGTTGAACGCATGTTTGGCTATTACTATTCTCTTTTTTTCATTTCCGTTTCCTTTCTGCCATCATCTGTTATTACATATTCAATATAGGAGAAACTGCTAATTATCATAGTTTTTTTAATGTTAATATGTAAGTCATATTCTGCACTATGCCTGTTTACTTGTTCCACTAGTTTTTGTAACTCTTGCTCGCTTTCTGCTGGCAACACTGTATCACCAGCATACCTAAAATTGTTTGATTCTTTCAGTGATGTTAAGCCCAGGCAGTTCGACTTTAAGAAAAATATTTCTGCGTATAGTCGAGAGGATCGACTCCATTGTCCCGAGTTTTATCCCATATGGCTCAGTCTATTTCGGCAGGGCAGCCTGCACGAACTCCGTAGCTCCAGCGATGACCCCTGGGAGTCTCAGAGACAAATGCACTCGTGAACAGAAAGACATAGCCCGGAATCAAGCCTACAACCTTCGGAGCGCGAGGCAGACGGCATGACCACTTCGCTTTGGCTATACTTCTTCTTCTTCTTCTTCTTCTTCTTCTTCTTCTTCTTCTTCTTTCTTCTTCTTCTTCCTTTATCTCCTAATGAAGTATGGGCCCAAAAACAAGTCACTCAAGATGTTTGTTGATGTGTTAATGGTTGGCTGGATTTTTCAGTTGATGATTTTTTTTTTTTTTTTTGCATTTCCTATTCACAGAACATCGCTGTCAACACCAGCATTTTACTGCTGTTGTTGATGTCTTGGCAAGTTTTACGTTCAGTAGTTTGCCATTGCTTTCTCAACGACCGGCTCCCATATCAACACGTTAAAACCCCAGCGCGACACGGTTGTTACCAAATCGGTCGCCGCTGTGTTTCGAACGCGTGGTAAGCGGCTCACAAAACGCGTTTGCAAGCATTTAGGCCACGGAGACCGCCAGTTTAAGTTTACTAGGGGATAAAGTAGCCAATCTGTAGCATACCCTTCATTCTTACGCTGTGTAAGGTAGGATACAGTATTTACAGGTTTGACCTTCTCCTGAGTCTCGGTAATACATGGAGGCAGAGCCGTATTAGTTGAATGAACATAATGTCTGCCACGGCTAGTGATTGAGCCCAGACAACTGCTCTGGGAAGCAAGTGAACTAGCTACTATTACATCTCTTCTCCATTAATTCTTCCTCATCATATAACTAGACATCTGCAGAAAGTCGTCCTAATCAAAACCAGCCGGAAAGATTCTTCATTCTTCGCTAGAATGTATTTATCATGCATTTCCATTTCCGAAGGGTCTATAATGTCCTGTGTCCAACGTTGTGTTGATTGACCACTTCCTCTTCTCCCAGGGACTAAGATTTCCGTCACTGATCTTTCTAACCCACCGCGATCTTTAACATGATGGGAGGTGGGGGACTCGTGGGTTGAGCCTCATGCCGTGCGCTCCGAAGATTCTGGGTTCGATTCCGCACTCTGTCATTCGGTTTATTTGTGTATTTTTCACGGAGACTCCTGGGGTTCGTTGCTGGAGCTACGGAGTTCGTGCTTTATGTGACGTTTTCGGAAGGCCGCACTGTCCAAAGAGACAGAGCCATTTTGGGTATACCCCGATGCAATAAAATCAGTCTTCTCGCATTTAAACCACATATATATGGCCAACGTATGTTACTTTCGAGGAATGATGCTCTTTGTGGACAAGTTTTCTTCGATGTTCAGACTGTGAAAAAATGTCAATATTTTACTTCTTCTTGATCCAGTAATTACATTATTAAATAATTCTAAATTTGCTTTGCATCTCCAGCTAGTGGCCTAACCTTAAGCCTAGCCTCGATCGGTTTGATGGCTGAAGTAAGCAAAGCTGGCCTAAAGATATGAAATTGTCAGACACTCCGGCGAGAAAACTAGACAGCGCTATTGATTATGTGCCTGGCAAGAAACTTAAGTCTTAAACGAGTCCCGGGTTCGGTCAGGGAAGATATGCTTGCTAAGACAACATGACGCATCTGTCAGTGTGAGCAATAGTATAAGCCATAACAGTGTATCCTTTATTGTGTAGATGTTAGGAGAAACTAAACCAAAATGTGGATTATAAACACTCCTCTCTGTGTTGAAGGTATTTGTAAAAACAATAAAGATAGAGTAAGAAAGAGCTCGTCTGTCAAGAAACTTGATGGAGAGTATTGCACCGATTTATTTTCTGTCTAGCAATGTGAATTGTTTTTTTAAATATTTAAGACTGAAAACAAATTTATCTTTACAGGGGTGTGTGTAAAATGTATTGTAACGATTGATTAATGTATATTTCTAGCAACTTTGTATAATACATAATTATTATCCGTCTGTTTAATATGAATGTACTACGCATTGTCAACATGTATCTATTTGAGGAGTGAGTAAAAGTTAGCTTCATATCATTTAAGAACGTCGCTGTCAACCCTTGCATGTTTTGATTGTTTGTTTACTTTTACATTCATGTGTTTGCCATTGCCTTCTGAACGACCGGCACTCGTACTATTGCATGAAAATCAGCGCAAGGTAGCCTGCTTCCAAATCGCCCGCAGTTGTCTTTCGAACGCGGTATATGGGATCGTAACCTCATCGGCACAGCGCAGGCGGAGTGAGTAAAACGCATAGTCAAGATGTATTTGGTTGAGCAGCATGTAAACAGCATAGTATAAATACACCTGTCTCTCCAAGGATTGATATGTGTCTGCTTATGGATGTGCAAAACACTTAGATAATAGTGATTCTTCACTCTGCCCAGGTAGACACACTAAACAGAAAAAGGAAATTTGCCACGTCTGGGTATACGTTGCTAGTCGAATATTTTACAGACCTGTCGGCACTCAATGCGTGATGTGTTCAAATAAAAGAATGAGTACTATTTGACCGTTGTACTAACGGCTTATGGTACAAGAAGGATAATTTTGTTGTTCTTTCCACAGAATGGTAGAAGGATAGCTCCAAGAAGGGCTATTGTGCCAACACCCTGGTCGCCTTTATTTCCAAGAACATTTCCTATCACCCATTTTTAGACTGGATCGAATTGGAAACTTGCTAGCCACTGCTCCAGCCCGGCTTCCAAAGATATTACATCAACATTTAATTAGCAATAGCCGATATGCCTTCCTAGGTGGACACAATAAGGCGAGACACTCAAACGGAGACCCATACAATCGTTTAGTTATGTATAATATACACACATATTACAGACTAGGGGATTCTAGGTAGGGCAGTGGCTAGCACGCTTGCTTGTGATCATGTCCTCAAATCTCTATCAAGGCAGATTTGTTTCTTTTTTTTTTTTTTTTTTTTAAATCTGCGCTTCTAGGACGGCCCAGCCTAACATAGGTACTATAAAATGTCCCGCGAGGTAAAGACGGTCGGTGGGTTATTGACCAAATCACCCATGGAGTGCCAACTTGTCTATAACAATATAGGGCAAGCACCATTTACTCCAAATACATCAAGGAGTGTACAAAAGCTCTTTACTTTACTAGTAGTGAGGTTGTTTCACACATCCAACAGTCCAATTATCGTTCAGAAAGCTATGGCAAACTGTATGGAATACTACCTCGGAAGTCACAAACTGCCAATAGGGACTGGGTGTGACTGCAGCGTCCTGCAAAGAACATGAAATGTGTGTGTGTGTGTGTGTGTGTGTGTGTGTGTGTGTGTGTGTGTGTGTGTGTGTGTGTGTGTGTATATATATATATATATATATATATATATATATATATATATATATATATATAGGTAACGATGTATCTTTCTGCCTCGGAATACCTATTTAGCAAGAATTCAATTGCTCGATGGTTAAATCGGCGACTTATCTCCTTAAGCTAGGTAAACAACACTTACATATCCAGAAGCACCAAAGACTGGAAGAATACTAACATTTGCAGATGATGTTCTCGCATACAGGCAGGGGTATGACAGAAACCAAACAGCTCAGGAGCTGCAGGCGACACTGGACAAAGTGACGGATTGGTACACGGATCTGTCTTGTTGTGCTCTCTGAACAATAGGATTGTTGAAGATGATCTCCCAAGCCTCACAAAAATGGTAGAAATGTGAATAAAGAAAGCAGACTGAAGCACCTGGGAATCACTTTTGATTGAAGGCTGTCCTTTAGAGATCATGTTGATATGGCGGAGCGGCTGGCCGAGTCGCTAGAAAGCCGGACTCTCCTTCAGGAGACCCTGGCTCGGATCCTCGGTAAGGTGTGGGATTTTTTTCTGTCGGGTGCAAAAAGAAAGTTCTAACCTGCACAGTTCACGACGACTGCACTAGCCAGGCGGCCTTAATTCCTCAGGCTCAAAGACCCCTCTGCCATACACCGCAAGGTACTATATTGGCAGTAAATGACAGTTTTTTGACAGTTGATGTGGTGGTTGCAAAGTATCAGAAGTGGCTTGATATACTGAAATGTATGGCTGAAAGGGATATGGAGCAGAAAATGCTATTCACACTTGTTCAGCACTTGATCATTTCATTGGCAGAGTATGGACTAGGGATGTTCACTGTCTCAAAGAGCAGCTAGTGAAACTAGAGCGCATACAAAATGAAGCCATGAGGATGATACTTGAATGTACAAGGGACATCCGAATAGAGTGTCTGCTATACATCCTGGTGCTACCGATTATTGCAGACAGACTCAAAGTGTTGCAGGCAAGAGCATACCTCAAAGTAGCTGCTGACAAGGAACGCCTCCTTCATGATTCATTGTATGCAGTCAAGGCTCAGGCAGAAGATACCATCAGAGAAGTGTGAACACTTGTGAATATTGGCAGGGGCAAGAAGTGGGACAGAGTGCCGAAAAGAAATTCAGACTTGTGTGAGACTATAATCACATTGGGACGTGCGTTTGGGAAGTAGGAGTTCAGCAGTTACTTCATGCCTACTCTCGTCCTCGCCATGTGATTATCTCTACGGATGGCTCTGCGTTAAGAGACAAAAACAAAAATAGTGCGTGGCGATGCATAGCAAAAGCAAATGACCAATGTGTAGTAAAGGAGAGCTTGGCATATGAAACCACAACCTCAAGACTGAGATTGGAGGTAAAGGCGGTTACTGCGGCTTTCCGCTGATTGGAGAACAAGCTGTATACGCGTGGTGTGATTGTAACTGATTCACAAAGCCTGCTGACAAAGGTGAAGATTGGCCAGCTTCGTGCATCAATTCAGAGGTCGCGTGCTGTGAGCATTCGCTGGATCTTTTCTCCAGGAGACTCTGGTGTGTTTGGAAATAAACAAGCAGACAGATTGGCTGGTGCCGCATCATTGAGGGGTGATTTGGTGCATGATGAGGCAGATGTGTTGAAGGCCCTCTGGCGGCACATGAATAATGCAGAAAAACAGATAGACTGTCATGATCTGGAGAGAATGCGGCAGCAAGGGATCGTCAGAGGATCTGGTGGACAGTCGTCACTCAGAAGTAAAGCTAGACGCACATATAATCAGTTTGCAACGGACACCATTAGTATTGGAAATCTTTGCTGGCTGTTGAAGAAAAGGACTGGGCGCTTATGGGAATACCCCGAGTGTGATGATGAGTTCTTGACAGAACTCAACTCTATTCAAACTATCTCGCTAAGGATGTCTACAGCATTACATAGAAACATTCTTTTCGTGGGTGTCTATATGTTAAAGTCACATTGTTATATTTCACCCGTATGTCTAGGGTGTTTAAATCACGTATCAACGATTCTAGTGTGTGTCGCGGTGATATAAATTATGCATCTACGTCTCTAAGGGTGTGTAAATCACTTAACAGCGATTCATCTGTCTTTCTAGAGATGTATAAAACACTTAACGAATATCTGTCTGTCTCTCTAGGGATGTGTAACATACAACCGTAGCAATTATTCATGTCTGTTAAGAGATATGCAAGGGTTCATCTGCCAGTGTATTAGTAAGTAACGCACATTTCTTTTACATAACATTAATGTTATTCGGACGAAGAAGTGCAGTGACCCACACATATTTGATGCGGAATATGGTCTTTAAATTCCCGTATGTCGTTACTTCCCCCCCCCCCCCCCAACCAAAACAAAAATAAGCAGAAGCCATTGAATGGGAGCACAGTGGTTAGCGTGCATATCTGCAGGCCTTGTGAGTAGTATACAATGTGGTAATGGATTAGAATTTGAGGTTGGCAACCTTCGACACATCCTTCTATATGGGGTTATCCCGCCCCCTTGTTTCGTCACAAAAGCCAACCTCAATTGTCCCAGATATTTGAATTTGGCGGATTATTGGTACTTCCTAGTGTCACTTCAGATTATCTGTGGTACTTCCGGCAGACTACTTCTGGTCCATGGTTTGTGCCTCCGCCCTTAGGTATCACGGCCGCCCCACGTGCTCTGGTCGCACCGACGCCCCAGAACCACTCTAAGATAGAGAAGCAAGCCCCGGACATGTGGAATACTTATATGGGTAAGAAGACCAAATCTGCACCAGCATCTGGGTCTAAAAGTGTATACATGTGTGAGTGTATATATTTGTATTTGTGTGTATGTGCACGGGTAGGCTGACGTAAGGGCTCGGGACGAAGGAGAATGGACCCCTGGTCCTACTATTAGCCTTTGCCCACCAGAGGGCCCATCAACAAATGTAGTAAATACTACACTTTGATCTGAGCCAAAAGGACGATCGGGCATATTCAACTTTAGGAAACAGATTGAAGCGAGAATCTGGTTATTAAATCTATATAATGTTAGATTACCACACACACACACACAAATATGCTTAATAACATATACAATTGTTGTGTTTCTACTGGGCGTAACATTAACTACTTATCTCATTAGTATACAATCAATGGAAATAACATAATTAATGAATTATGTAAAATAATTATAAAAATATTTTAAAAAAATATTGCGAGTTATTTTCCTTGGCTCCATGACTTGCGAGCCAAGCCCCAGGCATGTCTCTAAAAATGCACTAAAATTAAGGGTAACTCGCAGTAGAATTAACGCATCGTAGCTATACTTCGAATATAGAGGTTTTTTAATGATGCTGAATCGACGTGAGCACATCGCCGAAGGTATAAACAAATATTTTAAGGCACTTTGTTTGGGTACCAATGAAGTAATCACAAGAAAGAGTTGGATATATGTGAACACATAACTACAATTTATGTCAGAAATGGGACATCTCGAAAGGCAAAACCTGTGGGTATGCCAGAATGTTGAAAAATCTGGTTTAGTTTGCAGTAATCTCGAAAAATTGTTAAAAATTATGCAGCCTATAGTGATAAAAGAGACTTATTATAGAGACATCAATGTTATCACAACACCCAGGTATCTTGTAAAAGAAAATATAGGTCTGAAATGCCTTTAATCACATGTGCGTGATTCTATTCGAAGAGTTTGACTTAAATATCACATATGTGTAAATGATAGTAGTATGAAAGGGCGCTATCGAGCAGTTCACCTCTGAACCCGAAATGCTTTCTTATATCGCTTACGTGTCGACACAACAAGCATTAAGAAGCTGAATTTTCAAATCTCATGCGATAGGATACATAACTACTTCCGGTTTTGTGTAGTTAAAAACGTAAAACTGTAATTATTAACAGTAATATTTACAAAATACTATTTAAAAATAGTATTTTTGATGTATAAAGTGAAAAGTAAAGATAGCAGCATGGGTAGGAGGTCTACCACTAACAATTTCAATGCACATTTACGGATCCGATCTTCAAAAGACCTTAGTTTTTTCCAGCTATATCTATTGTGAAGTAACCGACTATTATTATAATGGCGCGTATTACTGTCTGTAGCGAATGGGACTTAAACACTGTCATCAAACCAAAGGCGAAGTGCTAGAGACACAAGACTCGTCCTTGAGCTGTGTGATGGTATACAACCAGTCACGAGGGCACATATCTAAGGAATACATCCGTGCACGTGGTTAATGATTACACCAGATCACACGCATAATGATACAGCCCAGACACGAGTGTAATAGCTACGAGTGGTCAAATATAGCGCTGCTTCCGGCACATGAGTACTGGCTACATCCAGACCACGTGGTCATTGGCTAAAGCCGGTCAAAGATGTCAATGCATCCAATCACACATGGGTATTGGTTACATCCGATCAAATATGCTTCCCGTCGCTTAAGTAATGGCTATACCCAGACCACGCGCTCAGTGGCTACAATTGGTCAAAGATGGCGGAACTTCTTAGCGCATGTGTAATAGCTACAACCAGACAACGTGCACACTGGCTAAAGCCGCTCAAAGATGGCACTGCATCCGATCACACGTGGGTAATGGTCACATCCGGTCAAATATGGCTAGGCTTCCGGTCGCAAGTTTAATGGCTACAACAAAACGACATGGGCAATATTTACACCTGGCCAAAGATAGCAATGCTTCCTGTCACATGCATAAAGACACAACCAGACCACGTGGGTAATAGTTACAGCCGACCAAAAATGGCGTCGCAGCCGATCACATGTGCAATTATAAATCCGAGACACGAAGGTATTGACTACGACCGGACCACGTGGGAACTGCTTCGAGATCATGGGCATAAGGATACAGCCGTACTACATGCTCACTGGCTAAAACCGCTCAAAGATGGCGGTGCTTCCTGTCACATGCATAAGGACACAGCCAGTACACGTGTTTACTGGTTAAAGTCTGTCAAAGATGGCGATGCATTCGGTGACATGCATAGCGATACACACGGAACATGTGGTTAATGGCACAACCGGTCAAACATGGCGTCGTGTCCGATCATATCTTTAGTGGTTGTCGCCTGTCGTCCCTAAGGGGAAGAGGAATCTACATGCACACTGTTTAAAATCCTTTTCCTTAGCTTAGGCTTCTGTCGGACCTTTGTCTACACACCCCCTGTCAGTCTTGGGTACACTATCTTCTCTCTTCTTCCTACCACAAAACAATACCCTCTTCATATTCCTCTAGAACATACCCACACAAGACTGTATTTTAACAAATGATAAAATAAAACATTTAATACAGAAAAGTGTCACGTGTGTGTGTGTGTGTGTGTGTGTGTGTGTGTGTGTGTGTGTGTGTGTGTGTGTGTGTGTGTGTGCACTGTTTGCGTGTGGAAATATGTAGTATTTTCTATGGTGTATGCGAGAGGAGATCAGTGAGCTCAGGATCGTTCATCATCATGTCGCATACCACATCACACCATAGTAAGTTCCAAACAGATCTCACCGAATGAAGCGTCTCTCCGGAAAATAGGTTGACTCCTTGGAGTTAATCCTATATAGTCCGGTGACTGGTCTCCACTACTGAATATGGTATACCAAAGTCCATAAGTTCAGAACCCCCGATGTATCTAATGTGTCTATAACGATCCTGGAATCTAGGAATCTCGGCACTTCTCTCACACAACTCCCCAAGAAACAAACTGATGATGCCTGTTCGAGTAAGTTCCGCCTATCTGTTTGTACAAGTTTACTGAATAGGGTTCCTCACCATTATGCCTTCTCTAAATAATAATGTTATTGTCCTGAGAAGTAATCACCATTATACCTTCTCTATATAATAATGTTATTGTCCTGAGAAGTAATCACCATATACCTTCTCCACCTATTAACGTCATAGTTCTGAGAAGTCATCACTGTTAATATGAATCAGCCTTTTCAGGACTTCAATCACTGACAACCAACCTTTTTCATGTTAAACACTCAGGGCTTTGATGAGGCCATGATTGGTGGAACATTGTCCCATTGCCTACACCATTTAACAGAACTTCACTCAGTGTGACTGCTATTTTCCCTCTCTCCCAGCTGTCCTTAATTTCTCCGGTACAGTGGAATTGCCCTCAGTGTGACTGGCATTGTTCACACCTCGGAGTAATATTTCCTTTCTTCTTCAGCGTGGAACCTGTTGAAAATAGAACACTCTGTGAGAGAAAAACCCTATTCGAACCCACTATATGTGAGTGTAGGCCAAAGGCCCCACTCAGATATTTATCCTGGCTAACCTAGAACTACACTCTGGCATAAAGCCGAGTAGTTCGTCACATTTGGGTGGTAAGGTAAAGGAAGGACCAACAGTAAACGCACAGCTCCCCTGTAGACCTCCCTACCGGAATATCTTACCATTAACATTTCCTTTATCCTCCCAGCCATCCCAAATCTCACTGAATATCATCCCATTACATTGGTCTTACCCTGCCGAGTGAAATGATATATCACTCTACCTCGTTTAAGCTATGCATCAGCCAGCTGTGGCCGACACTCCCAGACTACGTTCACACAACGCACTATCACTAAGTTCAAGTCCTGAACTCTATCAATTAATAAACTACCTTATGCTAGTGTTCCGAGTTAGAATTCACAATTCACAACATGAAAAAAATGTCCTTGTTTCCAAACAACATGGGACACTGTGAATCCCTTCTCCATTCGAACTGGAACAAACAAACACTCCCGTTATCTGTACTTCATCCAACACACTGATCGCAAAGTTTCGTTAACTTCAAACAGTCGAAAATGTTGTCCGAGTGACGTCATTCACGTTGCCGGAATTCAAATCAAGACGGCACTCCCCTCTCCATTCTCCCGATCTGGTAAACAGAATGCCGACGTCTCTTTTGATGCCGGGGAAACCTCAAGGAATCCAGACTGTGTTTTAAATGTCATCCAAACTTATAAATATCTCAATCACACTTATGAAAAGTAGGAAACTTCGGTAACCAAATGTGAAAAGTTATGGCCAAATTTCAGGTAAACGTATAAATATCGCAACCAAACTTTAAAAATGTAAGAAAATGTGTTGACCAAATGGGGAAAAACGGTGAAATAAGGAATATCTCAACCGAACTTATAACAATCTCGTCCAAACATAGGAAACTTTGTTAACCAAAGGTGAAAAAATATTGGGCAATTACATAAATGTCGCATCTAAACTTATGAAATGTGGGAAACTTTGTTGACCAAATGGAAAAAAATATCTCATGATGTCATTTCACATCTGCAATAGCGGAAAGTCTCCAACAAACCATCGGTGTCTGTTATGATGTCGACCTTTTCTTAAAACCACGTCTGCCTTATTGACCCATTGAATACCATGTACCTCATTTTCTAACCAACTTTCAACGTTTCATACCACTTGACACTAACATTCTCTTTGATCACATCACAACCGGTTTTTTGCTGACTGGGCAAATTTCCAACCTACTGGAGATAATCGTCTGTCCCCTATGATACCGGGATGTTCTTTGGTATTATTCGGTGGATCACCTTACCGGATATAGAAAAGAGAGAATGGAAACCATTTTAGCCTTCGGATGCCATGTTGACAATCTAGTGGAATCACTCCCATGCATGGTGCTCATCATGAGTTAGGTTCCCTGGCTCAACAACCGACAGGACACACTTTTTATGTATTATCCCTCTTACCGCGTGTCTCGGATGTACCACTACAAAAATGATCGGATGCGACGCCATTTTTTACCGGTTGTGCCATTAGCCATATGTTCCGCGTGTATCGTTATGCATGTCACCGAATGCATCGCCATCTTTGACCGGCTTTAACCAGTGAACACTTGTACTGGATGTACCTTTATGCATGTGACAGGAAGCACCGCCATCTTTGAGCGGTTTCAGCCAGTGAGCACGTAGTACGGCTGTAGCCTTATGCCTGTGTTGGGAAGCAGTTCCCACGTGGTCCAGTCGTAGTCATTACCTTCGTGTCTCGAATGTATCATTGCACATGTGATCGGCTGAGATGCCATCTTTGGTCGGCAGTAACTATTACCCACGTGGTCTGGTTGTCCTTATGCGTTTGACGGGAAGCATCACCATCTTTGACCGGGTGTAACTATTTCCCACTTGGTCTGGTGGTAGCCATTTCACATGCGACCGGTAGCAGCGCAATATTGGATCGGATGTGACAATTACCCACGTGTGATCGGATGCAACGACATCTTTGACCGGCTTTAGCCAGTAAGCACGTTGTGATTGTAGCAATTTAGCCATGAGAGATCGGATGCGCCGCCATCTTTGACCACTCGTAGCCATTGAGCACGTGGTTTGGTTGTAGCCATTACACAACCGACCAGAAGCAGCGCCATATTTTATCGGATGTAACCATTACCCTCGTGTCTCGGCTGTATCGTTATGCGTGTGATCCAGTGTATGTAACGCCTCCACGTGGTCAGGCTGTTGAACACCATCAAATAGCCCAAGGACAAGTCTTGTGTATCCACCACTTCGCCCTTAGTATGATGACAGTGTTTAAGTACCATCTACTACAAACAGTATTAACCACCATTGTAAGATATAATCGGTTACTTTACAATGGATGTAGCTGGACAAATCCTGGGTCTTCTGAAGATCGGATCCGTAAATATGCATTGAAATTGTTTGTGGAAGACATCCTACCCATGCCGCCATCTTTACTTTTCACTTTACACATCAAAAATACTATATTTTAAATATTACTTTTAATAATTACAGTTTAACGTTTTTAACTACACAAAGCCGGAAGTAGTTATGTATCCTATTGTATGATATTTGAAAATTCAGCTTCTTAATACTTGCTGTGTCGACACATCAGCGTTATAAGAAAGTATGTCGGGTTCAGGGGTAAACAGTAAATACTACTCGATAACGTCCTTTCATACTACTTACATTCACATATATGTGATATTTATGTCAAACTCTTCAAATTGAATCACGCACATGTGATTAAAGGCACGACAGACCTCTTTTTGCTTTTACAAGATACCCGGGTATTGTGATAACATTGATGTCTGTATAAGTCTCTTTTATCACTATAAGCTGCATAATTTTTAACGCTTTTGTGAGATTACTGCAAACTAAACCAGATTTTTCAACATTCACGCATACCGGCAGGTTTTTCCTTTCGTGATGTCCAATTTCTGACATAAATTGTCGTTATGTATTCACATATCCAACTTTTTCTTGTGATTACTTCATTGGCACCCTAGTTTAGTAATTGACAAAGTGCCTTAGAATATTTGTTTACATCTTCGGCGATTTGCTCATGCGATTCAGCATCATTTAAAACCTCTATATTCGAAATTTCACGACTCTATTCGAAATTCTACTGCGAGTTACCCTAATATTAAAGCAATTTTAGAGACATTTTCGGGGGCTTGCCTCGAAATACATGGAGCCAAGGGAAATAACTCTCATTATTTGTTTAAATATTGTAATGCTTATTTTGCAAACTTCATTATTTATGTTATTTCCATTGATTGTATACTAATGAGATAAGTAGTTAATGTTAAGCCCAGTAGAAATACAACAATTGTATATGTTATTAAGCATATTTTTGTATGTGATAATCTAACATTAAATAAATTTAATAACCAGATTCTTTCTTCAGTCTATTTCCTAAAGTTGAATATGCACGATTGTCCTTTTGACTCAGATCAAATTGCAGTATTTACTGCACTTGGTCTGGCCAGAGATCTCGTTAATCATCAAATTTAAAACATTCTCACAGTAGGTGTTGGTTTGATGGGCCCTCTGGTGGGCAAAGGCTAATAGTAGGACCAGGGGCCCATTCCCCTGCGTCCCTAGCCCTCACCTCGGCCTACCCGTACACACACACACACACACACACACACACACACACACACATACACACAGATACACATACACATGTATACATTTTATACCCCCGTGCCTGTGCAGATTTGGTCTACTTATCCGTATGTGTATTCCATATGCCCGAGGATTGCCTCGCTGTCTTCGAGCGGTCTCGGGGGCAATCAGGCGCGACCGGGGGCGGCCGGTGAGGGCAACTAGGAGGAGGGGACACCATGGACTGGAAGTAGTCATCCGGAAGTATCATAGATAACCGGAAGTGAACCGGAAGTACCAAATATCCGCCAAATTCAAATATCTTGGTCAATTGAGGTTGGTTTTTGTGAAGAAACAAGGGTTCGGGGTAACCCCGTATAGAAGGATTTATCGGAGGTTGCCAACCTCAGATTCCAGTCCATTACCACATTGTATACTACTCTTGTGGTTATATATTGGCGGAATTTTGTTTAGTTGACTAGTTTCCAAGGTCGTATCAGAACTAGGCAATGTTCTGACAAGGGTTATTACACATATATTAACGATTTGTCTATAAAAATGTGAGGTAATCCCATATATCTAATACGTATAAAGGCGTGTAAGCGGTAGACTTACTTTTTAACCTACTAACTGAATTAGCTGAGACTGACTCAGCTTAGTACTATTCGGACAGGACCAAAAATCTTGCAACTAGTATGGTTTCAAACCCGGATCAGTGTTTTGATAGGCGAATGCACATTTTACTGCTCCACCCCCGCAATCTGATTTAGAAAGTATGAAAAAAAAACTCATCTTCATATAGCACTCCTTAGCATAACTTGGCTAAAAGACTCAATCTTTTGCCTGCTGATGTTTATGCTCAGGGTGTCTGTAATGTCATGTGTCCCGGTTTGTTGCTTAAGCTCAGTTTTTCTTCCATGAGCTATGCCTTCATTACTCTACCTGTCTAGGCCATTCTGGCATGTAATAGGGCAAATTTATTATTTATTTATTCATTTTGTATGATATATAACTCCGTACTATGTACCTGGCGAGATGCAGGAAATACGCCAGGCAAAACATCGTGCAATATATTCCTAATGGCGTCTATGTTTAAAATAAAAACAATGTATTCCCTTAGTGAAATTAAACCCAGAAGCCATAAATGAAATATTGCAATATTTTTTGTCAGGTATATTACGCTGCATCTCGTCATGTGCATACTAAACAGTTATACAACATGTTAAGTGAAAAAAAAGAAATTACAATCTGGCTGAAATATGACAACCCGGGAATGTTAACCCTGTCATCAAACGCCTGAAGTAGTCGGATGTGTCGGCCGAAAGGAGCAAATATCGCAGCTCTGCTGTAAACAGCACAACGCAATTAACTCCAAGACAAGCATTTCATACCAACGAAGAAGAAGAAGAAGAAGAAGAAGAAGAAGAAGAAGAAGAAGAAGAAGAAGAAGAAGAAGAAGAAGAAGAAGAAGAAGAAGAAGAAGAAGAAGAAGAAGAGAAGAAGAAGAAGCAGCAGCAGCAGCAGCAGCAGCAGCAGCAGCAGAAGAAGAAGAAGAAGAAGAAGAAGAAGAAGAAGAAGAAGAAGAAGAAGAAGAAGAAGAAGAAGAAGAAGAAGAAGAAGAAGCAGCAGCAGCAGCAGCAGCAGCAGCAGCAGCAGCAGCAGCAGCAGCAGCAGCAGAAGAAGAAGAAGAAGAAGAAGAAGAAGAAGAAGAAGAAGAAGAAGAAGAAGAAGAAGAAGAAGAAGAAGAAGAAGAAGAAGAAGAAGAAGAAGAAGAAGAAGAAGAAGAAGAAGAAGAAGAAGAAGAAGAAGAAGAAGAAGAAGAAGAAGAAGAAGAAGAAGAAAAAGAAAAAGAAGAAGAAGAAGAAGACGAAGAAGACGAAGAAGAAGAAGAAGAAGAAGAAGAAGAAGAAGAAGAAGAAGAAGAAGAAGAAGAAGAAGAAGAAGAAGAAGAAGAAGAAGAAGAAGAAGAAGAAGAAGAAGAAGAAGAAGAAATATGATGTGCATCGTCGCTGATATGGCGCTAATGTGTAGAACGTTATGTCCACCGAAGTCTCACACTTAGCAGGAAGTCTCTTCTGCTTACATAGTAACGGTTGGAATCGAAACTATATCATGCTTCCATATATTTGAGCAATCGATGACTGTTTAAATTTACTAAGGGAATACGTTGTTTTCTGAAACGTCGCTTCCCACCGTCAGCCGTGAAGAGGTCAGATGAATTACTTAAGCTGAAATGCAAAATTGTGGTGTATATTTGTAGACTACATGTTCTTCAAAGAATGCTTCACAACGGAATGATTTCCTTACAATTATTTTAGATCCCTGAGAGCTGATAGAATCTGTCCTACAAGCAAAAACCAAAATCGACTAACGAAATAAATACCACATAGAAGACATAAGATATTCAATTGAAACTAACCTAAAAAGTAGTCACCGTTCTGCGCATGATATCACCAATGAACTCAATGTTTACTGCCAACTGAAATTCACAAAATTTCGCATGGAGACATTTAGACATGTTAAACAAAAGAGTAGGTACGATGACAACCTTAATAACTATTTGCATAGCCTTTCCTCGACCGTGATTTAAAACAAAAAAAATTAAGTTGCATGTCCTTCACAGGACGTAGCAGTCAACCCCAGCATTTTCGCTGTTCGTGATTCCTGGGCAAATTTTACGTTCAATAGTTTGCCATTGCCGGTCTCTCTGGCTGAGGGGTTACACCACTTTCTCCGTAATCCCGTTTATCCACGCAGGGTCTCGCAGCGAGGCGAGAATTGGAAGCGGTTTGACCCGCGCTCGTGACTTGCGGGATAATGAGCCGGCCGCTCAGAAAGCAATGGCAAACTACTGAGCGTAATCTTGCCAAGAAATCAACATACAGCTGAAAGATGCTTATGTTGACATCGATGTCCTGTAAAGGATATGAAAAACATTTTTTAGTTTGCCGTTCCTTTCTGAACGACCGGCTCCTATACCTTTTTCGAAAAAGCCAGCACCGCCGCGTTTCGAACCCGGGTATACGGGCTCACAAACCGCGTTCGCAAGCCCTTAGCCACAGAGAACCGTGATTAACAACATGCAAACTGAAGATCTTGCTTATGGATGGAAGTTCTGGATGCCACCTAGTTACGAGTACATTAACTAGACTGAGCTCAGGCTCAATTCAAAATGATCTTCGAACAAATCTCAAAGATAACACCATCTTCTGCTGACTCGATCGGATGGCTAAAAGCCAAATTAATGTAAAGAACATTAATATCGCATAATGCCGTTTAAACAGAAATGTCTGATAGCCAAGGATCACACAACTACTATGAAATCACTACAAGCCAATGAACAACGGGTTTTACTAATGCAGTTGTGACGGATAAGTCAGGCTCCGGAAAAAAAAATGACCAGTGCTTCAATCCTTTTATCCCTTAATACTAAAAGATTCATTTGAGCTGATCAAACTACTGTATACTATTGATCTTAAACAAAAGCACATGGCGTCAATAGACATTGCTTTTCTTTTCACTAACGTTCCCTTGGGTGAAACAGTAAAGATAATCTGCGATCGCATAAAAGTGAAGAAACTACTAAAATTAGGCCTATCAACACCCAAACTCGAGAAACGACTACTGCTACGCACTTTTATTTTTTTTTTTTAAATTCTTACCGCCGTATAAACAGAGTGGTTTCATCTAGATCGATTCCATCGGACATATTTATCATGTACTTAGGAGAACACACATCATCGAATATTAAGAATCTTGATCTATCCTGCCGGTATGTGTATGACATATTATTCATCACTGAGACCAGACAACAAGCAGAATTATTCCACTCCATCATGAACCAAACCCATAAGAGCATGTCCTTGACCATTGACCTTGAACATATCGACACCTTACCGTTGCTAGGCATCTTAATCCGACGTCGAAAGGATGGTATCACCCAAAGATTAGTCTATAGAAAAGGAACATGAACGGGCCAATACCTGAGTTGTTTTGCACCCAGCCAATATAAGCTTATGTTGGTACGAATCCTATTTAATGGATTTAGGAAGATTTGCTTCGACGACACTCTAAAGGAATAACTAGACACATTTAATCGGACTCTGAAATCGAGTGGATATCCAACCGATTTCATCAAGCGTCACGGCCAGCCAACCACACATACTCCACACGAATCAATGGTTCTCAAACTTCAAGTGTTTCTCGCGCTAGCCTTTCGATGAGATAATGTATTAAAACGTGTACACGTTCACACGTTCGATCTTAGAACAGCTGTAAGCCGAATATCCTTTGCTGCTGAACCAATAATCATATATAAAACCTACCTCAATATCTACTTCATCTATGAAAGAACCAGTGTCTCCGTACACTAAATAAAATTGTATTTATCCAGTTCCAATGTGAGTGGCAAGCAACTTGCATAGATAGATCCAAAAATACAATTAGCAAATCGAGTAACCGAACATATACCAATCTTGTTGGAATAGAGAGTTAATCATTCTTCAGGAATCCCCGTGCAGTCAACAGATCATAAAACTTCGAAGTCACTGAAGATTTGCTTATTAACAACAATAAAGTTAATATACGAAACGCATTTCGTATGCTGTATTAACGAATAATAATCGATTGCTCAATATATCGAAGCATTATCGATTAAACTATTCCAGCCGTTGTTATGCAAACAGGAGAACTTCCTATTAAATCTTAGACTTCCGTGGGGATTACGTACTCCACGTACGATCAATATCAGTGACTATTTAGCCATGAAATCATCGTGCAATAATGTATTTATGGCGTCTATGTTTACATTCACTAAGGGTTTACATTTTTTTTTAAATTTAAAGAAAGACACCATAAGCAATATATTGCACGACTTCTTGTCTGGCATATTTCGCTACATCTCTTCAGGTGCATATGAAGGGTTATATATCATATGAAGTTAGTACATAAATAATAATATTTCCACATTACATGTCAGAAATGCCTAGACAAGTATAGTAATGGAAGGCATGGCTCATGGAAGAAAACGCTGAGCGTGAGCAACATCAAGTTGGACACAGGACATTACAGACACCCTGAGCATGAAGTGCCACCGGTGGGGTAATTGGTGAAAGGATCGAGAGTCTTTTAGCCAAGTTCTGCTTAGGAGTGCTATATGATGGTGAGGTCTCTTATACTGACCCAAACAGATTGCAATGGTGATGCAGTAAAATGTGCATTTGCCTATCAAAACACAGGTCCAGGTTTCAAACCATACTAGTTGCTGGATTTTTGATCGTAGTAGAATAGTATTAGGCTGGGTCAGTCTCAGCTCATTCAATGGATAAGTTAAAAAAAATAATAGTCTTCTTTTTACACGCTGTTACACGTTTTGGATATGTGGGGTTAACTCATACATTTATAGATAAATCGTTAATAAATGTGCAATAACACTCGCCGGAACATTTCCTAGTACCCAAGCTAGGCTGAGTCGAACTGGGAAACTAATCAATAAAAACAGGTATCCGTATTATGAGAACTAGGTCGGCAGATATACTGTACATGCTAGCTATTGGGCCACCGCAGCTCTCCGTTCAATGGATACTGCTGATTTATCTGGGGAAAGTAACAACATCAGGGGATTTAAATTAAATAAAATATTTTTGGCTCACTGACAATTTCGTCATGCACTTCCTCGTCTATGGCGTCTTTGTTTAAAATTACGAAGGGAATGTATTATTTTGAAAAGCATTTAAGTTTCCGAGAATTGTTGCAGCTTATGAATTATTCTTCGATCTTTATGTATTTTTAAAAGTCAGCATGTTTCTTCTTCGTGATCCTGGGTATTGTCAGAATTTTATGTGACATATAAAAATATAAAATCGTGATTTTCTTCAATGATCTTTGCTAAATGCTTCATGATTCACATCCATATATTGCCACTGGAAAGACCAATCTTCTCTTCTTTGTTTTAAACATTGAGGCTATCAATAGTCATTGACAGACTAATCTTCATCATATGCCATACCCATAGACTTGGACGGCCCTGGTTCGCCACCTCACACCGATCACCAAATCTGTGTCCATGTCCAGATTACTTCATGTGGCCAAGACATCCTGGTATTGGTTTCTGTGTCTTCCCCTTGCGCTTTCCCTATTAAGTTTGCCAGTTGTCCCTACGTTTTCATGTTGACATCTTCTCATAACGTGTAAAAACTATAATGATTGTATTGTCTAATTTATTTAATCATTTTACGTTTTTTACCTGTTCCTTGGTGGGTCTTGTCATCCATTGTTTTGTCCATCAATGGTATCTTTTGCATTTTCCATAGAAACGACATTTCTACTCCATTAGATGTGTTTCAGCTTGTCTATCTTCTTCTTCTTCTTCAGCGTTCCGAGCCATTGAGGTTCTTTGCTGCAGATACAATCTGTCTCCATTCGTCTCTCTGGTTGACCTTCTCTTG
Source organism: Cepaea nemoralis (assembly GCA_014155875.1). NCBI lineage: Eukaryota > Metazoa > Mollusca > Gastropoda > Stylommatophora > Helicidae > Cepaea > Cepaea nemoralis. The sequence goes on from JACEFZ010026779.1 coordinate 134,885, forward strand.
CCAGTCGTTGATTCCAAGTGCTTGTAGGTCTGTATATATATTATCTCTCTACTGTCTTCTTGCCGGCTTCGTGGCTTAGAGGTTATGACTTTTCTCCGTAATCTCGTATACTCTCGTCGGTAACATGATGACGGTGAGAATCAGCAGTGGTTCGAATCGCATCGGTAACTTACGGGGTATGTGAGCCGGCCGCTCAGAAAGCAATGGCAAACTACTGAGCGTAATCTTGCCAAGAAATCAACATACAGCTGAAAGATGCTGGTGTTGACAGCGATGTCCTGTAAAGGATATGCAAATCATTTTTTTTACTGTCTTCTTGGTCTACCTCGGGGTCTACGCTCAGCTTGTCTATGTCTCTCATTAATACAGCAGTGTAGATTCTGTTTAGTAACTCAATACTCATTTTTTTTATCACTGCTATTGACAGTTATTTAGTAGTGAATATGTTTTCAATATTGCCAAAGGCAAGTCTTTCCATGGCGATTTTCGTTCTAATTTCTGCATGTTATTGTCCGTCAAATATTATTTATGTTCTTGAAAACATAGACGTAAAAATTGACCTGTCTGTCTAGAAGTAAGTCAAATATAAACACCTAATTCGAATATTTGAGTCAGAAAATGTTGGCATGTTGTCAAATGCATAATTAATCCAAACTGAATCGAATATAGACATGTGCTACAATATTTTAAATAATCAGAAATCGACTCTCTTTACTGGATAGATAGAAATTAAGTTTGGTAACTGTAATTTTTATGTTTGGTTTTATGTTCGCTTTGGTTATCTACTATATATATATAAAAGAGAATGTTTGTTTGTGTGTGTGTGTGTGTCCTTTATGCGTTCCCGAACGGTCCATCCGATTAAGATGATATTTTGTACAGATGTTGTTCTCACTCCCGCGGATCCAACTGAAATAGTTAGTTTAAAATAAACAACTGTTCCTCAGGCACGAAAGAAAAAGGCATTACGAGCTTCAGAAACAGACGAACAACGAGAAGCAAGACTGGAAACCAATCAAGTACGCACTGCTCAAGCACGTTCATTTGGAAACCATTCGAATACGCACTGCTCAAGCACGTTCATCTGGAAACCAATCTAGTACGCACTGCTCAAGCACGTTCATTTATTGATATTTTATTAGTTACCAGAGAATAATAAAATGTCAATAAATTAGCTGCGAGGGCCCAGGGGCCGAACGCGTACTCTGTGCGCTTAGAGAAATGTATTTTAATGTATAATGACTACTTATATGAATTCAATGAGACGCTCCCCGCTAGGACCTAGGCTACCCCGGGCCGGGTTGTCAAGCTAGTACTTTATAATAGGGCTGCGACCGATTAATTTAAATTTAATAGTTAGTCGTTAATTTCGATTAAAGCAAAACAATTATAGTCATATAACTCACATTATAGTCGTATTTGTCAAAAATCGAAATAACACTGGATTGTCTTGTTCATATGTCATCTAATAACCAACTATGCAAACAGACGAGTGTGTTGACAGTATTTCCTTCAAGTGACTAGCGCGTCTTATTAACAATATAACCAGCAGTGCTGAACAATCGTTCACATGGAACTGAGGTAGCCGGTATGCACAGAATGGTCTTGGCAAGGAATGCCAATTTTCGATATCGATGTTCATTAAGTTTCCACCATTGTAAAGGGTCAACCGATTTAGCAATTTTCTTATCCATTTCAGACTCAATTAGCTTAATAATCTCTTCATTTGGTTCACATATAGTTTCATTGTCAATGTCAGTATCATTCGTTGCAGCAGTCTCCATCTCCTCATTAACTGCTATTTGTTATTCAATACGTGACCAATTCGTTCTTTTGCATCTTTTGACAAACACTTTAGGTATTTGTAGCGTGGATCAAGTGCTGTTGCAATCTGTGGTATTTAAATACTTGTCATATTAGCTACACGTTCACTGAAGTCATTAATACATTCTGCCTTAAATTTAGCTATGTAGCCCGAATCATCATCGTGTACAGTCATATGCTTTAGTTAGTTAGTTAGTTAGTTAGTTAGTTAGTTAGTTAGTTAGTTAGTTAGTTAGTTAGTCGCGGTTCCAACTTCACGGCAACGGGTCGTCCCTATATTGCTCCGTTCCTGTGCCAGTGAATATCACACAAAATGCTCCTCACTGCCCTATGTGAACAATGGAATAGACAGGAGTGTTGGCAAGCCAACAGCCCGCACAGGTACACTGTGCATAATATCACCGCCAGAATGCCAACACGAAAGTCCTCCACGAAAAATACAGTTCATCATTGATGGAAACGGCAGTCACCAGAAAGACTTCATTGACCCGAGTTTTATCCCATATGGCTCAGTCTCTTTCCGCAGGACGACCCACTGAAAGCGCCGCACAAAGCACAAACTCCGTAGCTACAGTGCCGACTCCCAGGAGTCTCCTGAAAAAGTACTAGTGAACCGATAAGGCAAACCAGTCAATCCAGCAACAGCCGGCCGCCATCGTTCCGAACACGCAGTTCACGCTAAAAACAACCGCGGACCGATGCAAAAGCATTCCACGCGAAATTCACAAGTCACAGTGTCGCGCCACGCACTCATTCACTAGCAGGGCGACGGAACCATAGCCTCTTTAGTCGCCTCTTACGACGTGCATGGTAGGCAACAGTGTTACTATTCTTTTGCTCCCCGAGTCATATGCTTTGTCAACGATGATAGCAGTGGCAATACACAGCTACATGAAACAAAATCTTGTGCGTTTTTGGTGCGCAAAAGAACTGCCTGCAAAGGACATTCATAAGGAAATGCTATCTGTTTATGCTGACTACCAGCCTGAATCAAAGCATGCTTCAATGCAATGGAAACATCCTTCGCCTTGTGTCCAAAAATTCAAGGTTACGTGCATCAGCAGGGAATGTTATGCTGACAGTATTCTGGGATTGTCAAGGCGTTCTTTTAACCAATTCCAAGAAGAAATGTGACAATGTGAATTTTGAATCGTTCTGTGAAGTTCTATCGATGCTTCATAATGCAATTCGAAGAAAATGTCCAGGACTGCTGACTAGAGGAGTGTTGCTTCTTCATGACAATGCCAGACCACATACGGCTCGATTAACTCAGGAGAAAATTAGCCAACTAAGGTGGGAAGTTCTGGAACACTCAACTTACAGCCCCGACTTAGCCCCTAGCGATTTCCACCTTTTTGGTAGACTGAAAACCCACCTTGGCCGGAGACATTTCCCAATGATGCCGAAGTGAAAGTGAAGTGAAAACGTCGTTTAGAAAACAGAGCACGCAGTTCTATGCAGCCGGTTTGGGAGGACTGATAAAACGATGGGATCAGTACATCAATGTTGTGTGGAAATTATGTTGAGAAATAAAGGGACAATGTATGTATAACAATAAACTGGTGTCAAGTTGTTATCATATTTAGTTATTTTTCTACGGCCATTTGTGACTTACTTATTGATTTCGCCTTGAATTATTTGTGGACGGCCAAATGTTAATTGCAGTAGTGGATAGAGAGCCTTCTGAACCATCTAAATTGAGTTAATTCCAACTATAAATAATATAACATGAAATAAGCACTGGAAATATAGTAATAGGCAGTCAGAAATCTTGCCAATAAAAATAAAGAATTCGGAAATATAATAAATCAACGATTTTAAACATATGGGGGGGGGGGGGGGGGGGGGGTCCGTTTTCACTTCAGATGAGGGAATATCATCTCTTCATGTTCCTCTTGTACCTTGCGGTGTCGAGGTGAAGTATAAACATCGTGAGAGTGCCCCGATTATGGGCTTCATATATCGATATCCCCCATGGACTCTGCTATTCCCTCCGTCCAACGTTTACGTGGTCGGCCTCTTCCTCTGTTTCCATATGGTCTGTACATCATTGCTTGTTGTGGCATGCTGTTGACTGATAACCTACCTGCATGACCAAACCATTTGACTTGCTGCTTTCTAATAAAATCTAGTGCTGCTTTAACCCCCACTTTAGTCCTGATTTCTTCATTTCTCATCTTATCTCTTCTTAATACGTTGAGTATTCTTCTCAGGAACCTCATTTCTGTTGTTGTGATTTTTCTTTTCTCTTTTTCTGTCATTGTCCAGGTTTGGCATTTGGTAGCATAGAGTTGGTAGGAAGATTGTGTTGTAAAGTGCTTTCTTAGTAGTTATTGATACATGTTTGTTCTTTAGTATTGGTGCCATTTGTCCAATGAGTTGATTTTCCTTATTGCACCTATTTTCGATCTCGTCTTCTGATTTGCCATTTGATGGTGTTATACTTCCTAGGTACTTGAAACTCTTTACTTGTTTCTAGGGATGTTCGTTTAGGTGGATTGTTGTTGTTTGTTCTTCTTTAGTTATATTCATTATCTCTGTTTTGTTTGAGCTAATTTTCATGTTATGTTCCCTACAAATTTCGTTTACACTATTCATGTGGTCTTGTAATTCAGCTTCTGATTTTGCTATTAGTGCTTGGTCGTCCGCAAACAGGAGTTCTCTAATGGTTAGATTTGCAGATGGTTCTTCTTCTGTGTTCACGTCATACGGCATTGTTGCTTGGCTGGATTCTTTACATATGTTGTCTATATATGTTATGAACAAGAGAGGACACAACCTTTTCGTACTCAAGATCTTATGGTAAAGGGTTCTGAGTGTCCTCCAGTTGCTCTCACTATGCATTCCCTGATGTTGTATAAACTTTTACATAGGTTTGTTAGATGTGTACTCACTCCATATTGTTTAAGGATTTCCCACAGCTTGTTTCTATCTACTCTATCGAATGCCTTTTCTTGGTCGACAAAGGCTAAGTAGAGTGTTTCATTGAATTCGATTGATTTGTCTATAAGTTGTCTAAGAGCAAAAATGACATCTGTGCATCCTTTGTTTTTCCTAAATCCAAGCTGTGCTTCGCTTAGCTTGGGTTCTAAAATAGTTCGTAATCTTTTTTCAAGAATTTTGCAAAATATTTTCCCAGTATGACTCAACAGTGAAATACCTCTGTATTGTGTGCAGTCTCTTTTGCTGCCTTTGTTTTTTTCCAAATTGGGATAATTATGGCGTTTCTCCAGTCTCTTGGTGTCTGTTGTTCTACCCAAACATGGTTGAATAGTCTATGTAGCCAAGCTGTTCCTACTTCTCTTGCTGCTTTAATTAATTCATTTGGTATTTAATTCTGTCCCGGTGATTTGTTCAATGGGGCTAATCTGATGGCTTCAATAATTTCTTCTTTTAGTATGTCTGGTTCTAGTTCTTCGTTGACATCTGTGTAGGTCTCTTGAATTCCTGTGACATTTGATGGGATGTTGAGAAGTTGTTCGAAATACTGCTTCCATCTTATTAGTATTTGTTTTTGTTCTCTTATTGTTTCTCCATATTCGCTGTTAATTATTTCATTTGGGTCAAAGGGTTCTCCTCTGGTTCGCATTGGACTTATCATTTTGTAGAAGTTTCTAGCTGCCTCCTTGTAGTTTTTATTTAGGGTTTCTCTATACTCTCCCCAGTCCTTTTGTTTTTCCATCTTTACCTATTCTACTCACATGTCTTCTCGCTATTCTATATTCTATGTAATCACATTTTTGTTTGCTCTTCAACCCCTTTTTATATTTTTCCTTTTTGTCTTTTACCACTTTCTTTACTTCTGCGTTTCACCAACTTGTTATTCTCTTTATCTGTGTTTTGCGTTTTTTCGTGGTTCCACATGTTATTTTGACAGTATTTAAAAATGCTTGATTTGAACATCTCTCATTCTTCTTCCACTGTTTTTCTTTCTGTAGGTAATTTTTCAAAGAGTTCAGTTAGTTCTTTCTCATAATTTTCCCTTATGCCTCGTCTTTAAGTTTTTTTTTTAAAGTTTACTGATTCGCATGGCATGTATTTTCCTGCTCTTTGTTTTCTTCTTCTGATAGTTCTTATTGTGGCAACGACTGCTGTATGATCTTTGTTTATACTGAAGCTGGGCACTGCCCTTGCATCTAATATATTTCTCTTTCTGTTATTTCTTGTTAATATAAAATCAATTTGGCTTTTAGTATCTAGATCGTTTTATTTATACCAGGTGTATACTTGTGAATCTTTACGTTTATAGAATGTGTTTGTTATATAGAGTTCGTGATGGCTGCAAAGCTCTATCAGTCTACTTCAGTTATCATTCCTTTCATTATGCTGATCTCTTAATGCTCCCATATGTTTTTCTATACCCACTCTGTTATGTCATAGTCTTGCATTGAAGTCTCCAATAACTATGATGTTGTCCTGCTTATCTATTTTATTTAGCACGTCATTTATGTCTTCGTAGAAGTCCTCGAATTCTTGTTCATTCTTGTTTGCATTACATGGTGCGTATATTTGTACATATGTTGTAATTGTTTGTTCTTTTATTCTCACTGTTATGATTCTTTCTGATATATATTTCATTTCTAGTATTCCTCTTGCTAGCCGTGGTTCGATGACTATTTCCACACCGTGTCTTGACCTTTCTTGCTGTTCTACTCCAGAGTAAACAAACGTGTCACTGCGGTGGAGCTCCTTAGCATCCTTTCCCCTTTGTTCTGGTGTCCGCTATTCCCATCAGTCCAATTTTCCTCTCTTCCATTGTTTCTATAAGCGCCTCTTCTTTACTATTGAAACCACAGACGTTCATTGTGCCTATTTTTTGAGTCGCTGATCTAGCTCGTAGAGAATTAACATTGCCGGGTCGATATCCGTTTGGGTCAGTCCATTTATACTTCTTAGTTTTTCTACGAGCAGTATGAAGATCCCCTGCCGGCTTGCTAGGCCAGTCGCAGGTTTAGGACTCTAGTCTAACCACAGGGAGTCCATCCCCTATGGTGAGCCATAGCCCAGTTAGCCCATGACCTCGCGGTCATGGTTGCCCGATCTACACCACGTGGAGGTGGGGGTTGACTTTTGTAGTCTGCGGGTCATCGGCAGGCTACTAGTTTTCGCTCTTCACCCCTCCTGGGAGAGGCTAGCCGATCCTAACCCTGCTGGCTGCAGGGCCAGGCGCATTCCACGCATTCCAGGCGCGATACGTATGTCGAATAAACAAACAGCTATAAGTTCTAAAGCATATTTCATAAGAATTATGTGTGGCTCACTTTATGCTATCAGTGTCAAACATGAACGCTTATTGCAACCAATGAGAGCAAAGTCATAACCACAGAGATGAGATGCCTCAGAAGAGCTGTGGGAGTTGTCAAGATGCTGGATAGGCATAGATAGAAGTAGGATAGGTATAGATATAAATAGGACAGGACGGAGGAAAGTAAAGGACAGAGACAGGACATAATAAGGACCTTTACAATAGAATAGATAGAGAGAGACAGTATAGGGAGATAGAACTCCAAATTAGTGTTAGGACCAGACCTAGACAGGACACACATGTGTCATAGCTAGGACATGACTAGGACATACCGGGATTAACTCCCGACATAGGACAGAGTATAGTAATCACGGGGACTACCCGTAAACAGACTGAACTCTAGTATAGCTGTAGGCTACGAGGACTGGACCACTAAACTACCTGACAAGTAACCCAGCACGCTGTGCGGCTGACCGCACGAGATCGGGATACGAGTAGCTGGACTGGAGCTGTGAATTCAGGCAGACCGGGACCGACAGTTAGAGCGACAGGACCTCTGTGTTTACCCTCGCCAGTTGTGTAGTTTAGAGAGGGCATAGTTATACGTAGCTAACATTGAGAATGTATTTGAGTGTTGAATGCCAGTGGTGTATGCTCGTAAGACGAGCTCTGTAATATATATATAGATTAAAGCGTGATTCTTTTTCATCCATTCACCCAAAGACGTGTTTGTAATTATGAGGTGTGAATGAAGGAACCAGTGTGCTTGTATGAATTCAGGTTGTTGACAGGCGGTTCGAAATGGTGTCAGAAGTTCTTATGAACCCATGACAAGTTTGAAAGTGTACGAATGCGAAAGACAGTGGTCTTGAAATCTACGCTAGATTAAGTGTGCGAAATGAGGTCAGACAGTGGTCGTTGAATTTACGCAAAATTGGGTGTGCGCTAGATTGAGTATCGAAATATTGTCAGAAAGTGCACTATGAACTTACGCAAGAAAGTGTAATGAAATGATGTCAGCAGTTCTTATGCGCTAGAGTGTGATTCAACATATTGTGTAAATTTTGAAATAACAAAGATTAACATGTTTCACAGCGACGTTTCAGTTGAGGTCAAATAGAGGTGAAGACACGACGACATTTGACACGACAAACGACAGACAAACTTTAATACGTTATTTCGCATTTCAGCATCCCGTCGGAGCGAATTACTACACATAAATTGTTTAAGTGTGATATCATCTTGTTTATTAATTTAGTAATTAAATTTTGCTGCTCTATGTAACAGAATGCAGAGCAGACGTATGCAGAACACCAGATAAACCTGACATTGATAAGAACTCCCTATAGGCCCAAGAAAGTAACAAATTTTTCAGATAAGTATACATATAGTTTTGATAAACAAAGATTAGATTGGCATCTTAAATTTAAATGCTGTAAATAATTAATAAGATTATAGAAACATTTATTTCTCTTTGATTGTATATTTAATTCTATTTGATTGTGTGTACAAGTATTATCAAAGATGTCAACATTAGGAGAATGTATACAGGCAGGTAAAGACCTTGGTTATGTTAGTGATAAATTAGAGCAATGAGCAAGTTTTAAATATAGAGAATACACAGACAGGAAAGCAGCAATTGACAAAGAGGAAAGGGACAGGAAGGCAGCAATTGACAAAGAGGAAAGGGACAGGAAGGCAGCAAGTGAAAGAGATGAACGAGCACAGGAACGTCAGCATCAAAAAGACCTTGCGGAACTGGCTTAAGCCACAAAATTAAAAGAACTGACTGAAGCCACAAGATTAAAAGAACTGGCTGAGGCCACAAAATTAAAGTAGCTAGAAATAAAAGAAAAGCAACTTGAACTGGAGGCACAAACACAGGGGAAATTGAAGGAGTTGGATATTGAATCTCATGTACAGATTGCCACCACAAAATTAAAGAGTAAAGAAGAGGAGAATAAGTTCAGCAAGTACAAAGGGTTGGTCAAACCCTTTTGCCAAGGCGACTCCATATCTGCATGGACTGAGAATGTGGAATTCTAGCTTAAATTCCAGGAAGTGCCACGAGAACATTGGGCTATGGTCTATATGAAGAACCTCTCGGGGGAGCCCTTAAAAGTGATAGAATCTATTCCCCAAGAGCTTAGAAGTAATTATGATTACATTAAACAACGCATTATGCAACATGTTTTGCTAGACTCCCCAGGTTACTAAATTCAGTATTCTAAATTAAAACCTAAACCAAATGAAACGTTCATTGACTATGTTTCTAACGTACAAAATGTATTTTGCAAATGGCTAAACGCTGCAAAGGTGGAAAAAAGCTTTGATAAACTCAAAAACTTGATGATAATGGACAAAATCATCTCCACTGTACCTTCTCCCTTTGCAAAGTTTCTGCAGCAAGCTGACGTTGAGTCATTAGAACAATTAGAAAAACGGGGGTCCGCATATTTTTCCTCAAATCGAGACATTTTTAAGTCATCGGTAGAAGAGTCTAAAATTGTAGCATTTGCCAAAAGTAAACCTCAGAAACCATTTTCAATGAGGGATAAACCTAAATCAAAGCCACCCCAATGCCCATATTGTCACTTGATGCATGACCAATTTTCTATGTGTGACAAAAACCCAGGATATTCGTTTCACTTAGAGATGATGATAAAGAAGCAAGAGAGCAAAAGAAACACGTATAGACGTGCAGTAAAATGTTACTTTTGTCGAGCATTTGGTCACTATAGCTCCAGGTGTGTTGGACGTCAGAGACTGAGAGCCAGTAATGCTGTACTTGTCGATACTTCGTCTGAGAGTGAATGTGAACATGAGAGTGAAAGTGAAGAAGTGTTACCATACAGTGATAATATTGTAGCTGCTATTGATGTTTTAAACTTGGATAGTTGTGTTACATGCCATCAATTTTATGAAGACGGAGTGCTAAAGTGCGGGCACGAAGTTCCGTTTTTCAGTGAAAACGCCAACGCAGCCATTGCCTCCAGAGGCAAATCAGCGTTCCATGACGGAATGGTTAACAACAAGCCTTGTCAGTGTTTACTAGATAGCGGGAGTACCCTCATTGGCCTAGGAAGGAATTGGCCAAGCCAGAAGATTATACGGGCGGTTTTGTAAAGTGCCGTACATTCTCGGGTAACATCGAAAAATACCCATTAGAGAAAGCCCGTATAGACACTCCATTCGTGTTCGGCACATTTACGTGCGCCATCCTACACAACCCGTGTACGGATTTGATAATTGGTTGCCTACCAGAGTTAAAAAGTTGTACCGCAAAAGAAATATTAGCCTGGAGAGAAACCTATAAGGCTAATGCGGTAACCAGGTCAGAAACACAAAGACAGCAAGATGACCTGCAAGAAGAAATGCTACATCTGATAACACCAAGTGGTACACTAAACAACACCACGAAGCAAAATTTCATAGAGGCGCAACGCGCCGATCCATCTATCTCACCCTATTTCAGATTTGTGGGCGAGAAACCAAAAATGACCAAAAACGCGTCATGGTATTTAAACTACATAATGGTATTCTAACTAGAAATTATAACAGAGATAACCATGAAATTCAGCAAACGGTACTACCTGTCGAACATCGACAAACAGTCCTACGAATCGCACACGATTCGCCGTTTGCTGGACATCTAGACTATGATAAAACCAGAGCCAGAATTTTAGCTCATTTTTACTGGCCAAAATTTTGTAAAGACATTAAAAACTTTTGACGTTCATGTACCATACGTCAGCAATTAGTACGAAAGGGTAAACATGTCACAGCTGATGTCCAACCAACAACATTATTCATATCAGCTGTAACGCAAGCTCTTACGAAATTATTAGGAATAAAACAGTGTTTCACAAGCCCCTACCACGCGGCGGCCAACAGTATTATAGAAAAAATAAACGGAGATTTAAAACACATGTTGGCCAAGGTGACAGCAGAAAACCCATCAGATTGGGATACACTGTTACCAACAGTGCTGTTCGCCTACCGAGAAATTCCGCACTCAAGTACGGGTTTCTCACCATTCGAACTAGTATACGGGGCGAACCCACGAGGACCCCTAAGCATTTACCACCAGCTGGTAACCAACACCTCAGATACCTTAACACCGGTATCACCATATGAGGTAGTTACTGAAACACGCGACAAATTATGAGAGCGTGTACCATCGCAAAATCATCTTTGGAGCGAAATAGACAGATCTACCGCCATTACACAAATAAAGGTGCCAAGACCTTACACCTCGAAACAGACCAAAAAGTATTACTCCTGTTACCCGATAAAAGAAACTTACTTTTAACATCATGGCAAGGGCCATTCAGAGTGGTACGAAAGATATCAGATGTTGATTATGAAATATCGATGAAAAACAAACTCAAGATAATCCATATCAACATGCTGAAACCTTATTACTCAAGACAGGAACACCAGACAGAAGACGAACACAACGCAACTACACCAAGTCATCAGACAGGAGACAAACATAATGCAACCACACCAGACAGTAGTCAGACAGGAGATGAACACAATGCAACTACACCTTGCAATCAGACAGAAAACGTATTCAGCACAACCACAATTTTGAATCAAACTTACGATGACAACATGGAATTACCAGTTCCAACAGTAGACATGACTGCAACAATTGACGGTATACACATAGAACCAACACTTACAGACGAACAGAAACAACAAACAATAGCATTTGTGACAGAATACAGAGAGATCTTCTCAGACATTCCAGGTAGGACAGATAGAATAGAGCACTCCATTCTTCTTTCGGACTATACTCCGATAAAATGTAGACCATATTCCATCCCTTTGAATTATAGGGAAAAACTCGATAAAGAAATTCTTGATTTAGAAGCGAGGGGAATCATTCAAAAGTCTCAGTCGGAGTATTCATTTCCTATAGTCATGGTAAAAAAAAAGAAGGAATCCACGATTCGTCTCTGCGTCGATTATAGGAAACTAAATAGTATCACAAAAATAGACGCAGAACCTATTCCTTCTTGTGAAGATCTACTCTTAAATATGGCAACATCTACCATCTTCTCAAAACTTGACCTAACTAAAGTTCCTATGAATAAAGATTCTATCCATCTTACTGCCTTTTCAACACCTTTAGGTCTTTATGAATGGCGATTTCTTCCTTTCGGCCTACGCAATGCGCCTGCTACTTTTGTCCGTCTAACTAGAGACCTTTTACATGGAGTAACAGACATTCAATCATATATAGACGACATATGTATACATACAACAGACTGGACAAAACACTTACAAAAACTGAGACAAGTCTTCGAAAGGATAAAAGTATTTGGACTTACAGTGAAGCCAACCAAAGTGGAGCTGGGCTTGGAGAAAATCGACTTCCTAGGCCATACTATATCGAAAGGCCATTTAGAAACTGATAGCAACATTGTGACAAAAATTCTAAACCTCACTATGCCAGTTACTAAAAAGCAAGTGAGAAGTTTACTTGGTCTGGTAAACTACTATAATAAATTCACCCCCAATTTAGCGGAAATTACCTGTGTTTTTTTCTAATCTATTGAAGTCGAATGTCAAAATAAATGTGAAAGATGCTACTCTAATTAATGCTATGTCAAAACTTAAGCATTGTGTTAGCAATGTCCCAATCCTTCGTTTACCTAACCCCACATTACAATATTTTCTTAGGACTGATGCCAGCACAGTATCCATAGCAGGCGTCCTAGGCCAGAAATATAACGACGTCCTGCATCCTGTAATGTATGTAAGTCGTAAGATTACTTCAACTGAAGCCAAATATGGAGTCTCTGAATTGGAAGCGTTAGCAATAGTGTACTGTGTCCATAAACTGCACCGATTTTTGGCAGGGACACACTTTTGTCATCGAAACTGACAACTCCCCGCTCACTGTCATGGAGACAGGGGTCCACAAGAACAATAGGATATACAGATGGTCCCTGATCCTCCAAAATTACTCGTTTTCGGTCAGGCACATCAGTGGCATGTCTAATACACTAGCTGACATGCTAAGTAGACCTACGAACTTTGAGGTACCTGAATTACCAAAGAAAGACGACGTAACTCCACCATCGTCTCTGACATTGGTACCAGAGTGTGAACAGACAGATGTGCCATTATAAAGAGAACTGTCCACACGTATGACTGACTATTTACGTCGATTCAACATATTATAGTCGACACTAGTGTTTATACATTATGAATACACTCCAGGAACATCGCGTGGAATATCCAACTATGTACATAGAAACTATGATATTAACTTTAGATATTCGTAAAGGAAAGGACGCGACATCTTCAACGTGCCTGGATTAGAGTAATTAGTTAGTTCAATGAATATAAATGTATCTATTAATATGTATATTGTCATGTATAATATATATTTTTATTGCAGTTGCATATAATACTATAGTTTGTAGATGTAGTTAGTTTGTAAAAACAGAACAACTTTAGATTTTGTAGATTAATTACACCTTTCCCAATCCCCAATTAAATACACGTATAATTAGTCTTAAAATTAAGTACTTTAGCTTAATCACATCCTATCAGTCTCCTGATAGTCTATCATCCCATAAATTAATTTAATAATAATTAGAACAATCTATTTATTTAACACAGTTTAAGTTACAAATATAACATCAATAAATTTAGTGTTGTACCATCTAGAATTATAGTTAGATTAAGGGAACCAACACATTTCACCCCATTTCATTTAATTATTCAAATTACCTTCCCTTAGTCAGTAAATCTCAGTACACAAAATTATAGATTAGTTAGTAGACTTAGAATAAGGGCAAACAACCCACTGAACTTGTAAATATTGTAAATATATACAGTGCCAATATACCGCACTATTAATCGGCTCAAAAGTCGCCTAAAACTGAGCCAAAACTATTATACATTTTATTTTCATTTTATTTAATTTATTTTATTTTTATTTCTACTTCCTAATAGTTAATTTTCTTGTGTCATTGTAATGTCACAATAATATTGCAATGACATATCATAACTTTTTAACATGTGAGAACGAATGTGTGAGAGACAGACGAGAGCAAGAATAGAGTGAATGAATTAAAAACAAGGCGAGTGAACAGCGGGCGAATTTTTTTCCGCGCCCAAGAGTTTTTATAATTTGTCTGCGTCTTAAATGTAACACATGTGCTTCTGTGATTTCTGTGTGTAGTTGCCACTAATGCATTACAAGTATAGTCACATTTTTAAGTTTCCTAGGTCGGCAAGGCAGTCACAAATTATGCTAACGCACCTGATTCGTGACGGCATAAACCAACCTACGATGCTTGAAAAACATCATTCAGTAAATTATAAACATACACCAATGTTTCTGATTTAAACATACATTAAATTTAACTAAACACGCAAACAACCAGATATACTTACAGATAAAAATGCAGACAGCAATTAAACGGAAGGGGGGATAACTCATGAACAGGGGACATCACAGACTTACTAAAAACTCTGACTTTACATTGAAAGATTTAACCACAAACGGAAGTTAGAAAGGTGAACATCAGCACACACACAACATGTAATAGAGTTGGAGAAACATTACATGGGAGCATGAATTTATATTCATGTATTGTGCCGTAAAACGTACAATCTGTGCGGGGTGTCGGTCAATCGACATTTTGAAAAGCAGGTCGTAATGACAATGGCTTTGGATCGTTACAGCTCTCATATATGTAATGTGAATGAGTATTCACTCTGGCCAAGCAGTACAGTTGTGCAACACTGATTACTAAGCCAGTGGATAAATACGACGATGTGACATCAGACGGTCAGAAGTTAGTGATTATACCCAGGACATGAGGACTTAACCCTACCAGCACTTGACAAAATTAAACCCAACTAATTTTTAAAGGTTACGAAAGATTGCGCCACACCTATGAGCTAAAGCTGGTGACGCAATACGGAGGGGGACGAGAGCGTGTCAAGATGCTGGATAGGCATAGATAGAAGTAGGATAGGTATAGATAGAAATAGGACAGGACGGAGGAAAGTAAAGGACAGAGACAGGACATAATAAGGACCTTTACAATAGAATAGATAGAGAGAGAGAGACAGTATAGGGAGATAGAACTCCAAACTAGTGTCAGGACCAGACCTAGACAGGACACGCAGGTGTCATAGCTAGGACATGACTAGGACATACCGGGATTAACTCCCGACATAGGACAGAGTATAGTAATCACGGGGACTACCCGTAAACAGACTGAACTCTAGTATAGCTGTAGGCTACGAGGACTGGACCACTAAACTACGTGACATGTAACCCAGCACGCTGTGCGGCTGATCGCACGAGATCGGGGTACGAGTAGCTGGACTGGAGCTGTGAATTCAGGCAGACCGGGACGGACAGTTAGAGCGACAGGACCTCTGTGTTTACCCTCGCCAGTTGTGTAGTTTAGAGAGGGCATAGTTATACGTAGCTAACATTGAGAATGTATTTGAGTGTTGAATGCCAGTGGTGTATGCTCGTAAGACGAGCTCTGTAATATATATAGATTAAAGCGTGATTCTTTTTTATCCCTTCAAACAAAGACGTGTTTGTAAATTATGAGGTGTGAATGAAGGAACCAGTGTGCTTGTATGAATTAAGGTTGTTGACAGGCGGAAACCATGAGAGATAGAATTAGAAATGAGATAATTAGAAGACAACTAGGTCTGAAACTAGTCATCAATTTCATTAAATAACAACAGATTAAATGGTTTAGCTGCGTGACAAAGATGCCCTGGTACTATCTGCCACAAAGAGTCACATTAAAGAAATATAATGAATACCTTGCAGGGGGAAGACCACGTTAAAGATGGAGAGATGGTATTTTAAAAAAAACCTTAGAGAAATGAATAACAAATCATTAGAAAAAGGATATAATATATATTTACATCTCCCCCAATACTTCACTGGCTTAAATGGAAGAAGAAGAAGAAGAAGAAGAAGAAGAAGAAGAAGAAGAAGAAGAAGAAGAAGAATGCGCAGAGGTATAGATGGTCATCTTTTTTTTATTCACTTAGCAGGTGACGAACCCTGATTTTAAATCCTCTCTAAACCGTGCTAATAACATTGTCAGCGCAATTCCTTATCAACTTAGCTAACGCTATTGTCATATATAATTACATTTTAAATAAGTTATTTCCATGAATATTTTTTAATATTAGATTAATGCAATATATAATTATAAAAGAGACATTTATAAAGTAGGGCTGCGGAAGTTAACTATTAATTAATCGATTAATCGTTAATTGTTTTAACGATTAATTTTCTTTTAAACGATTAATCGAAAACTTTTCTCCCATCACTTATACAAATGAACCGGATGTCGAAAAATTGTCGGACATTTTAAACATAGTGCTGCGAACACAACCGAGCTGCAAAATTGTACTGAGTCACCATTATTGTGTAAGCTACAGCAAGATGTACCATCAAGATGAAACAGTATGTTTATTATGCTACAGAGTCTTCTACAGGTCAGAGAAGCATTAACTGTCTACAAGTCAGATGAAAAGAAGCAATATAAAGGTCCAAAACTGTCAGATTCAGATTGGGAGAAGATTTCGAAATATGACAAAGTTTTGGACTTATTCTGTCGGACCACGGTTCCTGCTTCTACCTACATTCTCAACGTTCCCTATTGCCCTCTCTTTTTTCCTAGTTCTTACTCAGATCTTCACGTTAATGTGCTTAATAAAACAGCCGTTAGTTTTATCTTGATAACTTTTATGTGAACGATCTAAAAGTCTACCAATCTGCATACTTTTGAAAGTATCTCCATCTCGATGAGATATGATGTGGTGGTCTCGTTAAGCGTGTGCGTTGCAATGTGTTTTATATGCCTGAAGGTAGCCTGTTTTTGTTTGATTGCTTATTCGTTTGTATATTTGTTTTCTTTTCTTTGTTTGTGTGCTTTTTAGTCTGCTATTACATTTATCTGCAAGTCAAGTCAGTAGTCGACTGTCGCCAGGGCGATGTTGTTAACTGGTTGTCAATCCCTGAAAATAGTAGTGAAACTTCACATGAAATAGAATCAGCAATCGCTATCTTGTTGACCAGAAACATAGAACTTGTTTAGAAATACCGTTGCTACCCTGTCCTTTTATAGTGATAGTAAATATTTGTTAATGATTGAAGCAAGCAGTATTTTTATTTGAACAAAGGTTAAAGACAGTATGTTGATAGCAAACTACTTCATAACATAACAAGTACACATATTTATACAAGGAGTAAGTTTCAGTTCATTCATAAAAAAGGGGAGGGTTGTTAAAAAGGCAAAGAGGGCCTACTTCATTGCACCGGGTTGTACCCTATCTAACACGGTCTCTCTCCGCAGGGCAGCTAAAATCCAAACAAGCACTACACACAGTGCTCGAACACCATAGGTCGGGTCACGACCCTCGGGGATATTTGAAAAATCGCACCTTACGAACTCCCGACCTTCTGAGCGCTTTTCAGACGGCCTGACTACTTCGCCACGGAGGATCGCCACGCCCTCAGTTCTTTACGAAAGATCTGTGATTCAGTGCTTATATGAAACGATGATGGCCTATGGATTCGCAAAAATGTGCAACGTTGTGAAACGTATTGCATTTCTGGTAGGTTCAGTTTTTATGATCGTGTTTAAATGTGAAAGCCTGAAGATGTGTGTATCGAAACGTTGACATATTTACTGGATTTTATTATGACCATGGGTGGCGGAGTAGGGGTATTCCCTATCAAAGGAGAGGTAAGGAGCCTCCTTCCCGCCGCTAGCCTACGGGACACCCTTGGGCAAGGTGAAGTACCCGTTTAGCCCCCAGATCAGGGTTACGTGAAGTCATGGGTGCAGGTGGTGGATGAAGTTGAAGTGCAGCCAACAGATAGTTGTAGGTTATGGTCTCCAGCTTCAAGACGGTAGGCAGAGGATCTCTTATTTTGGGAGACAATGGCTACGGTCATCGACCAGTATGGTCACTGCTAGGAAGGAAAGGAATGGCAAACTATCTTCTTTACAGATGCCACGAATATCATGTCTTATCGACAACATTTTTAGGGCATGTTATGAGAAGAAATGACTTGCAGAACTTGGTGACGACTGGCAAGATCGAAGAGAAGAGACCAAGGGGAAGACCGAGAAGTAAATATCTGGATGGCTTGGCCACGTGGCATGGTCGAGACAGGAACACGGAGCTGATCTACGACTCTGGTGATCGAGTGAGATGGCAGAACATGACCGCTCACGCTTACCGGCATGGCACATTATTGATTGATTGATGCATCGCTAATCATGTTTTTCCTGCTCCGGCCTCAAAGGAAAACATGAGTCTCGTACCTTTGTGTAATGTGTGTTCAGCATATTGCGAAACTATCAATCTAACAGTACACGCAATTTCACAACCATATTATTAAACAATAAAATCCTATTTAACTATAAATCTAACAGTACTAGCAATTTCACAACCATATTATTAAACAACAAAATCATATTTAGATTAAAGTTCCCCTACCCCCCTAACCCCCTTAAATGGAACCTTTAATTTTTTTTTAAACAGTATTATAATGACCTTGATCTTGCCTGTAGCAGACTGAATCTAAGTAAAGGTTAGCTTCGAAACCCGGGTCTTCAGTAAATCTGGATTTGTTGACGGAGGGATTCGTGCTAACTAGCAGCTTTACAGGACTGCATATAAGCTTTCCCAACAGGAACATTGATTTTTACACTGAGATCCCTTCGTGATCTTGTTTATTGCTAGATTCTTGCAACGCCAAAGCTGGCTGGAGTTGATTATTTTGTTATTTTCGTAAATGGTTTCTTCCTGTTCTTTTTTGGAGTGATTCTCAAGGACATCTGGAAAGTGCCCTTGGGGCCATCAAAGTAAAAAGAGGCATATATTTTAATATGTATTGAATGCAAGAGAAAAACAGTTCATATAAGAGTACACTGTAGACAACCGAAATGACAACAGCTGTTGACATCGGATTCGTCTCATTCTATTCAAAAAGATCAACTTCAATAACGGTGAGAGGCAGTCATATTCCAAGGGATAGATCAGGATCCTTGTTGGCTCCCATCCCTTTACCTTGCTCATGTATGGTTCCACGAATACCGCTTGTGTACGGCGGTGGCCACACCACGGGCAACAGTCTTGGCTGACCGGCTAAACTATATGATTGAAGTAACGGTAATACTCTAATAAGGGAATGTCCATCCCTAGTACACAGGGACGGTGAACAAGGCGATGAATCTAAATATATCAACGGCTTCGAAAGGGAAACAGCAGAGTGTGTGACACACATGAGGCGTGTTCAGGACACAATTGTAAACATGGCTACCCATCATGGAAGAGATTGGGACCTCACCACGTAGTATCCCAAAGACAGCAATGAGATCACACACACACACACACACACACACACACACACACACACACACACACACACACACACACACACACACATAAAACAGCGAAACCCCCCACCCTCTCCCACCAGGGATGAGCCTGTTGTAAATATGCTCAGAGATGAGACGTCTATAGTGAATAAGGAAGTGAACAGTGACGAGTGCATCTCAAATTATTTTGAAAAGGTCATTCTGGCAATACCTACCTGAAAAGTATAAGAAGTCTGAGAATTGGTACGTGGAAAGTACGCACCCTGTATCAAGCAGGGATATTTGACAACCTGTTTTCAGAAGCAAAAGACATGCATTTAAATATTTTAGGTGTATCAGAAACAAGACGGAAAGATGCTTGTTATATAAGGAGAGGTGATTATATATTCATTCACTCGGCAGGCGATCATCCAGACTTTTAGTAAAATGAAATTTAGAGAAAAATAATAGTGATTCTGGGCTCATAAAGATACAATGACACATCGTGTATATTCGGAATGATATGAATAACGGTCGTTCAGAATATAATGACAAATTACTGAACGTAAAGTTGGCTAGAAAAATTACAAACATCCAATTCCTCCTCCATCACATTTAACTATTTTAATATAATAAATCTTTCTACGAAGTTAAACAATATCCGTGTTAGACTGATTGTGCCAAAGTAGCAACAACAAAAACAGTTAAAACAAGTACCGCAACGATAAACTGCTGTGTGCATGTAAAGTGCTAGGGCCATCACTGTTCTAGGCCTAAGTGCATGAAGGAATAGGTGGCCAATATTTCCTTCCCTAGCGAACTGCTAGTGCAGTTCTATATTTACTGCAATCCGGAAGAAATCAGGAGTCTTGGAATGTGAGCAATATCGGACAATTAGTATAATGAGAGACAACAGTGGAAGATAAACTCTATGGACCGCTGAATGAACTAAAAAAGACTGTTAGATTCATACAAGAGACAACATTGCAGTTATAAACATATTTCAGGCGAATGAAAGAAGAAGAAGAAGAAGAAGAAGAAGAAGAAGAAGAAGTATAATGAGCCACATCACAAAGATTTGTCTAAGAATTATCATGCAAAGAGTATGGAAGGAAATATAACCAGAAATATGAGAAGAACAGTGTGGGTTTGTAGAAGGCAAGAGTACAGTAAATGCTGTGTATATGCTGAGAACATTAATTGTACGTTCTATAGAAGTAAACAAAGACTTACATCTTTGCTTTATTGACTACACAAAGGTTTTTGATAAAGTAAGACATGTTAGCATGATGCTTGCAGATCTGAAAACTGATGTGAAAAATCTTAGCTTCATAAAAAACATATATAGGAAACAACAAGCAGCCATAAAGTTTGATAATGAAATAGGTCAATGTCAGCCAATTAAGAAAGGTGTGAGACAGGGATGTGTCATGTCTCCAGATCCTGTTTCCCTGTACCGTGAAAGTATTTTCAGAAATGTTGACGATATGAAAGGAATCGTCCATATGAGCAGGATCTGCAACATTTAGTAGATGCGATTGTGGCACACAGTGAACAACTTGCGTTAGAATTAAATTGTAAGAAGACACAGATTATGGTCGTCACTAAGAAGAAGGAAATACCACAATGTAATATACAAGTACATGGGAATATTGTTAAACACGTGAATCGGTACAATTATCTCGGAACAGTCATAACATCTGATGGGAGATGCCTTGAAGTGATTAGAACAAGAATCGCCATGGCGAAGGCAGCCTTTTGCAAGATGAAAAACATACTGATCAATAAAAAGATATCATTTGCAACGAGAAAAAGAGTTGAGGTGCTACATAGAACCTGTGCTTTGGACAAACGTGGACAATGAGCAAGTCCTACAAGAAATAAATGAAAACCGTTAGTTGATTCAGAGAAATTAGACGTAGACAGTCACCGTTTTTTAGTCACGTTATGAGATGAAATAAATTGGAGAACATGGTGACAACTGGCAAGATCGAGGGAAAGAGAACAATAGGAGGACAGAGAAATAAATACCTGGATTAATTTAAAACACAGTGTCGCAGGTCCTTTGTAGGGCGCTGTGATCAACTCTAGACTAAACAGTAAATAGATGATAATGAATCACAAGAAAATAGTTTGTTTTTTCTTCTAATTCCCGGACACATATTTGTTTCAGTTACTGAAGAAAAAGCAAGGGAAAATATCGCTGAAGTATTTGGCTTCACAAAAATAACAAAGATTAGTTCCCCTTATTAGTATAGGAAATCACGGAGAAATATGAAAATAATATAACGCACATTCATTGGGAGCAGCGGTAGAACACTAGCTAGCCGTTCGACTGTCGATCCGGTGGTCATGGGATAGAATTTGAATTGGGACAAATTTGTATGGTTAATACAAGAACACTGAGCTGATTCACGACTCTAGTGTTCGAGTAATATGGCAAAACATGACCACCATGACAGGTACTGAATCCTCGTAGGACCGGGCTTATGCCATTGGTTGCGTAACATCGCAACCATTACACAAACGCGCCCGCTAAAGAAACAATAACGAAAACATTTAAATGCATCTGCCAAGGAGAATATTATATATGTTATTCCCAAGCAATCTGTAATGTATAATTTCTTCTTTCTAATGAATCCCATTCCTCACATAATATATTATGTTACTTCTACATTTGGGCAGTGTATAGAAGAAATGTGGCTTCCCTTATGGCAGCTCCCACCGTGTGTTTAGCACATGCAAAAGTAATTATTTTTTCATAGCGAGTAATTCCTCACATGTGCTTCTACGGGAAACACACCATTGACCGAATTAGTTACAGTAAAAATGGCTTTCTTCTTCTTCTTCTTCTTCTTCTTCTTCTTCTTCTTCTTCTTCTTCTTCTTCTTCTTCTTCTTCTTCTTCTTCTTCTTCTTCTTCTTCTTCCTCCTCCTCCTCCTCCTCCTCCTCCTCCTTATCCTCCTCCTTCTCCTCCTTCTCCTCCTCCTTCTTCTTCTTCTTCTTCTTCTTCTTCTTCTTCTTCTTCTTCTTCTTCTTCTTCTTCTTCTTCTTCTTCTTCTTCTTCTTCTGCTTCTTCTTCTTCTTCTTCTTCTTCTTCTTCTTCTTCTTCTTCTTCTTCTTCTTCTTCTTCTTCTTCTTCTTCTTCTTCTTCTTCTTCTCCTCCTCCTCCTCCTCCTTCTTCTTCTTCTTCTTATTCTTCTTCTTCTTCTTCTTCTTCTTCTTCTTCTTCTTCTTCTTCTTCTTCTTCTTCTTCTTCTTCTTCTTCTTCTTCGTCTTCTTCTTCTACTTCTTTTACTTCTTTCTCTTCCTCCTCCTCCTCCTCCTCCTCCTCCTCCTCCTCCTCCTTATCCTCCTCCTTCTCCTCCTTCTCCTCCTCCTTCTTCTTCTTCTTCTTCTTCTTCTTCTTCTTCTTCTTCTTCTTCTTCTTCTTCTTCTTCTTCTTCTTTTTCTTCTTCTTCTTCTTCTTCTTCTTCTTCTTCTTCTTCTTCTTTTTCTTCTTCTTCTTCTTCTTCTTCTTCTTCTTCTTCTTCTTCTTCTTCTTCTTCTTCTTCTTCTTCTTCTTCTTCTTCTTCTTCTTCTTCTTCTTCTTCTTCTTCTCCTCCTTCTTCTTCCATTTCTCCTCTTCTTCTTAGTACATTTTCAGTCGCAAGTCCAAATATATTTAAAAACAACATTTGTCGATTTTAGCTTGTTGACATTTCTATAGTATCTGTCCTCAAATGGTACGGTGTGTAGAGCCGGAATAATTGTCTCTATTCTGTATATGCTGCACACTCTTGGGACGACCAGGACCATGTTTGATGGGACGACCAGGACCATGTTTGATGGGACGACCAGGACCATGTTTGATGGGACGACCAGGACCATGTTTGAATGTATTTAACATCTCGGGTCATCATCGCCATCGTCATGTAGCAAAACGTCTCTATTATCTGGGTTAGCAGAGAAGACAGAACAGTGACTGAGAGCCAGTTATTCAGACTGTCCGATTGAATAGTGTCTCAGAAAGATATTTAATTACATTTTCGTGCTGAATTTTGTTGCAGAATGTACTCCATTCTGCTCTGCAATGATTCGGCTTCTCCATCTAGCTGTGAAATCCGATCCAGATCACTCACCTTGCTGCACTCTCGATTAGAGAAAAAAAGTAAGGATTCCATTATACGTTTCGAGACGTATATTGGTATATAGTGCAAGATTCATATTTTTACGGACCAACTGGCACTCTGTGATTTATGTATTCAATAAAACTGGCCGCCTTTACTTTTCAGCACATTTCCTGGTACCCATTATCGGCTAGGTCAACTTGCAAGCGCAGGTCATTGTATTTATAAAAATGTGATTCTGTGTGCATTCGAAAACATGACCACCAGACCTGCATGCAAGAACATTAGCTATTGGGCTACCGCAGCTGAATATCCCTCGCTATATACTATGGCACAATATCCTCCTTAACGAGATGCTTCTTCGAGCACCCTATTTCCAATTCAGCTCTCCATTTGCACCAATCGCAACATTATCTGGCGGTGGTGGCCACCTTTATTTTGTTAGATCCCTGCATAATCTGCCAGAAACTATGACTTCCATTACTGTCCTTTCCAAACCACTGTGACCTTATTGTGGCCAAAGTATTTCAGTTTTCCAGACCCTAATGTATTTCAAAGACCTGAGATTCACGTCACTGCATTGGGTTTTAACCCATATATTTCGGTGTCTTTTAGCGCGATGACCTGCCGAAAGCATCACATAAAGTACGAACTAGGTAGCCCCCAGAAGTCTCCTTTAAAAAATGCACGCTTGAACAGAATGACGGTCCGGAATCGAACCCACAACCTTCCGATCGAGAAGCAGGCACTTAGCCACTTCATCCCAGAGACAAATGTTTCAAAGAATTTTATTTATTAATTATTATTATTTGATGTTCAGTTATGTCACAATATCAGTATATTTCTTTTTCTAGATACCCTCTATTGTAAACACGTTTCCGAACTAATTATTTATTTTGATATACGCCTCAATTTTGATATACGGAAATGGTGATGATTTGCGTGTGTACGTTGCCACAGGAAGTAAAGTACGCTGTACAATTTGTTACAGTCTGTTTGTCTGCTGGTGTAGCACCTTCAACTGTTAATGCTGTTTAACTTTGCGTTAACCTTTTATGTTTAACCTTTCCATTAACCGTTTTCTGTTTAACGTCTACATTAACCTTCTTCTGTGTAACATTTATATTAACTTTCCTGTGTTTAACCTATACATTAGCCTGCTTCTGTTTAAACTCTACATTAACCTTCTTCTCTTTAACCTCTACATTAACCTTCTTCTGTTTAACCTTTGTGTCAATATTATTATTACTTTTTAGAATTATGACCGTTTTATTAATTGTGGACCCAACATTTTATTTCAGTTCGCGACCTCAAGTCTGCGTTTCGGAGCCCAAGACTCCTCCAGTGACCATCTGCCCAAGTCCAGTAGCTATCACGCGTATCTATTAGCCGGTGGCCATGTGATCGAATCCCTATTGAGAAGGGTTTTTGTTTGTTTGTTTGTTTGTTTGTTTATTTATTGTTTGTTTGTTTGTTTGTTTGTTTGTTTGTTTTTTTTTTTTTTTTTTTTTTTGTTAAACAATACAGCTTACCTACCAGGTCGACCCATACAATATGGATACTAAGAAATGCTCTCGGAAATAAGGCGGCCCTCGTGATATTTACCACATCACCCATCGAATGTCGATAGTTCTATAAAACAATGAAGCTAGCACCATATACCCAATAAGCTTCAAGGTGTCAAAAAGGGCCCTTACTTTTGATTTAAAGTGCATGCCTTATTGATCTTTTGAACCACATTTCGCGTGAGACTTGAAGAAGATAATAATTTCGTCAAATAATGGATTAATCTAAATCAAATTGTCGCAGGTCCTTTGCAGGGCGCTGTGATCAACTCTAGACTAAACAGTAAATAGATGATAATGAATCACAAGAAAATATTTTTTTCTAATTCCCGGACACATTTTTGTTTCAGTTACTCAAGAAAAGGCAAGGGAAAATATCGCTGAAGTATTTGGCTTCACAAAAATAACAAAGTTAGTTCCCCTTATTAGTATAGGAAATCACAGAAAAATATGAAAATAATATATAGCTAGTGCTCGACTTACGACCACGATCGGTTCCGACAGACCGGTCGTAACTCGATTTGGTCGTAAGTCGAGTACGCTATGTGTACAGTAATGTGAAGTGATGTTATAAAAATATTTAAGTTAAATTATATCATACGTTTCTTTTATTATTGTTATAAATCATAATTTTCGATGTTCATTTTGTGCCATCTGTATCATCTCTACACCATTTTGTTTCTTATTTTTACATCTTCAGGTTTAAGAAAAACACTGCATTAACTGTACATGTACAACTGGTTTAATATTTGCAAAACTTATAAAATACAGGTGTGGAAAATACTATAGGAAACATTTTCCCAATCGCAAAACACATCAAATTGTCATTAACATCAAAATATATAAACATGTACTTTCTTGGCTTCTCTTCTTTCTTCTTGCGCCACTCTTTCTTCATCCAATTCGATTAACTCTTCATTTGTAAGTTCTCCGGATTCTTTGTCTAGCAACTCTTCGACATCTTCAATTTCACACTCCAAAGAAAGATCTTTGGCGAGTTTTACTATTCATGTTCACTGTCAAATCCATGAAAATAATTAACATAGCGCTTAACACAATTTTTCCAGATGCCATTCATGCACTTTGTCGTCACAGCCTCCCAGGCGGTAGCGATATTCTTGATACACATTAAAATGTTCTAGTGTTTCCAAGTATCTCGCAATGTTAGTTCTGTGTCAGCATCTATTGCGGATGTTGCTTGAACGAAGGTGGTTCGGAGATAGTTGGCCTTTACGGTCGCAATCAAACCTTGGTCCATAGGCTGGATGAGTGGGGTCGTTTCTGCCTAGATGTGGTGGGTGTCCAGGCGCGTTATCGAGTAGCAATAAAATCTTGAAAGGAATATCTTTCTCCAAATATATATATATATATATATATATATATATATATATATATATATATATATATATATATATATATATATATATATATATATATATATATTGTGATTAATATACATCCAATATAATATAATATATATATATATACAATATATAGTAATTGTGGTCGTAAAGTCGAATGGTCGTAAGTTGCATAGGTCCTAAGTCGAGCACTAGCTGCACGCACATACATTGGGAGCAGCGGTAGCACACTAGCTAGCCGTTCGACTGTCGATCCGGTGGTCATGGGATAGAATCTGAATCGGGACAAATTTTAAAAGTTGACCTGGTTTCACAGGTAGACCTGACTAAAATGGCTACCAGGAAATGTCTTGGGAAGTAAAGACAACCGGCGTGTAACTCTCCATATGAAGTCTGAAGTCCCCATTGGTCTATAAAAGATATGGATCTAGTATCACATACACAATGTGCATTACGGTGTGCGAACGATTTCTGTATTTGTATGTATATTCATCCATATTAAAAGTCTTTCCTCTTTTAATATGTCTGTCTGTCTGTCTGTCTGTCTGTCTTGTCTGTCTGTCTGTCTGTCTGTCTGTCTGTCTGTCTGTCTGTCTGTCTGTCTGTCTGTCTGTCTGTCTGTCTGCCTGCCTGCCTGCCTGCCTGTCTGGAGCAGCATATGATGATCTGAATAAACTATTTGCACCTCTAAAACATGTATGTCATGTAAAGATAATATACTTAGTTAGTTAGTTAGTTAGTCACGGTTCCAACTTCACAGCAACAGGACGTCCCCATTATGCTCCGTTCCTGTGCCAGTGAATATCACATAAAACGCTCCCCACTGCCCAATGTGAAAAGTGGAACAGACAGGAGTCTCGACAAACAACAGCCCGCACAGATACACTGTGCATAGTGCCGCCACTAGAATGTCAACACAATAGTCCCCCACGAAACATCCAGTTTATCTCTGATAGAATCGGCAGTCATTTTCCCATCTGGATGTTTCCTAGATGTTCACCCACACATTCCACGAAAATACAGTTCATCGTCGATGGCAGTAGCAGTCAACCAGAAGCCCAGCAGCCACGCATTTCTGCATAAGGCAAAAACCGGTCAACTCTGGGACATGCCAGCTGCCATCGCTCCGAACATGCAGTCACGTTCCAAAAAACCTCGGGCAGATTCAAAAGCATTTCACACGAAACTCACAGCTCACAGTGTCACGCCACGCACTCACTCAGTAGCAGGGCGACGGAACCATAGCCTCCTTAGTCGCCTCTTACAACATGCATGGTAGGCTACAGTGTTGCTATTCTTTGCTTTCCTTATGGGCCCCGGAAACACACGGGAGAAAGATAATATACATTGTTTGCTACTGCAAATGTTATTAAATGATTAAATTTTTGTATTGCGATCTGGCGAAACCCACGCTGCTTTATATATTGTTTTACGCGGAAAAATACTTTACCCTATAACATATTGCCACTGCGTAATAATTGTTGAATAATTCTCAATTTTCATTCACTGTCCCAAGTGTTTCGCAACCAGTGTTATCCAATCTTCACAACCAGTGTTATCCAATCTTAATGCGATGTTGAAGTTACTCATACAAATTTTGTGAAAGCCAAGTCACATGACGTTACATGTAAAATGCCACCTTAACAGGTGGAACTTTATAACTTGTTCTTGTGTAACATTGGATCACATGCATATTTACTTTCTGGTTTATGCTATACAGCTCAATGCCTATTATTCCTGTTTCTGGCGCTTTATATAACTTCAGGGTCACTCTAGTATTTTTAGGGCATTTACTTCTCTATAGCCCGAGACCAGTACTGTTTAGAACCTTGATTTGTATCCCTTGCTGCGTTTTATCATGCTTTGCATAATCTCAAAATACTAGATTTATACTATTTTAGTTCCCTTACCACTTATGATGCCTTTCCCAATTCATTCATAGTTCTACAATTCCAGGTGCCAGTTCTGTAGATCTTCCTATGTGAAAGGATGTAAGTTAGTGATCCAGACTTCTACTTCTTATGGGTTTGTCTGCATCGAGCAATCCTTTTTATAGAGCAGAAACCCCTTTCGGCTTGGTTTGCTGAGTAATATTTCTTTCCTCATTGACAGACGACTCATGGTTAACTGGATTTTATAGCTAAAGTCTTCTACGTTATGGAGTAGCCAGCCTCATGCCAACGCTCCTCAATGGCATCTTACGTCATGTTGGTAGATTACAGCGTTAATATTCTTTGCTTTCGTTAAGGAGCCCAGCAAATCACGGGCTCACTTCCATCGTTAACTCCCAGATTTGACTTCCGGTTTCAAGATGGCGACGGACGGTCGTGTTGTTTTGTGTTCGTTAACTTTTTCGCGTAAGGGATGGATTTATTCATCTCTTGCGTGTAATTGGTGTGCCAGGATGTAAAACCAGGAGTTTCTACTCAAGATCTGCGCGGGTGCTACGGAGTTCGTGCATCGAGCGAAGCCATCCTTGAGTGAATTTTCAGCAGCGTGTGTGGTGGTTCTGGCGACTACATAAAAGCATGAGTGGGGTAGTCAAGAATAAGAGCATTTCTGACTTCCAAGGTGCTGACCTCATCTGGCAGAGGACTGATGAGGACAAGGGCAAAGCCCTCTTTGAACGCTACCTTGAGCAGAGCAACCAGACAGACATGGGAGGCCGGAATCTGGCCAAGGAGGTCACCTCAGACAGATGGAAGGCCCAGAACACTTCGGATGAAGACACAGTGACAGTGAAAGAAATCAAGGCTGTGCTTCGACGATCAAAAAACAGTGCTCCAGGTCCTGATGGCATAAGATACGACGACATAAATAGGTGTACCGACAATGAGCTAGAGAAACTAGCAGACATGTACAACAACAGTATAGGGAGTGCTAGCATCAAGGAGGAATGGTTACATAGCTATCTGATTCCCTTGCCGAAGCCTGACAAAGACCACAAAAAAATTCAGGGATATCGAATTATAACCATGCAGAATACAGTAGGCAAGCTGCTGGAGAAGGTAATTGCCAGGAAAATATCAAGCCAACTAGAGAGGCAAGGTGTTTTCCCACCTAACCTGGGTGGGTACCGTCCAAAAAGAGAAACCTGGACCAATGCAGCAGTCTTTGCCCATGATGTCTATGAAGGTTTCCACTCAGGCACTGAAACTGTTGCTGCAGCGATTGATCTTGAGGACGCATACAACAGAGTACCACTGGATTTTTTAATGTTTCAGCTTCTTGAACTAAACGTAAGTCCATTCCTCCTTAGTTGGATCGCTGCAGCCCTCTTCCAACGGAAAGTAGTTTTTAGATGTGGCAGTTGGACTTCGGAACCAACAACAATATATCCTGGCCTACCACAGGGATCACCATTATCTCCGGTACAGTTCAACGCCTACACAGTGAGAATCACCAGTGAGCAGATCACTGGACCTGGCAGGACATTGTCATATGCCGATGATGTTTTAGTGTATCGTCAGGGTAAGGATAGAGAGGAGGTTGCTGTGGAACTACAAACCGAACTCAATCGCATAAGTACTTGGTGTGATGAAGCTGGGGCAATGGTCAACCCAACAAAGGCAACAGTGACTTGGTTCTCGTTGAATAATCATATTGTCAACAATCCAACACCAACTGTAATGCTGTGTTCAGAGACGGTGGAAAGAACGCAGGCAATGAATTACCTGGGGATACGGTTTGATCGAAGCCTTGCTTATAATGTGCACATAGACCAGGTGATAACAAAGGCCAAGCGGGGCTTGGCAGCGATGCGGGTGATGGCGGCAGCAAACTGTGAGCAGCGCCATCTATGTCTTCTGTACGAGGGGCTGGTCATGTCTGTTTTGGAGTATGCAATGGCAATCCTGACTCTCAGCCATAAGCAGATAGAAAGGATGGAAAGGATACAGAATGAAGCTATGCGCATTATTCTTGGATGTACAAGAGATACAGCATGCAGGGCGATGCGCTACCTTCTTGATTTTCCAACCATTGAAGAGAGAATGCAAGTTTGCAGGGCACGCGCCTACCTCAGAATTAACGCAAACACACAGCATCCACTGCATAGTGAAATTAGGAAGGTGAAGGGCAGCAGGTTAAAAAGAGGACGGTCGTGGATGGGTCAAGCCGAAGACATTCTTCAACAGGTGTGTTCACTTGAGGACTTAGAACCTGGCGAGGAGTGGGTGCAAGTGCCAACAGACTTCTGCACATCCTTTTCAGTTTGCATCCAACTAGATAGAAAATGCAATCAAGAAAATCCGGCTGCTGTGGAGGCTGAAGTACAAGCGTTGATTTTCGAGAATTCACTAGACAGTGACGCGGTCATCTACACAGATGGGTCGGTCGTCCGACATGTGAGAAGCTCATGGGCCTTTACAGCTCGGGCCGGAGGGAGAATTGTGAAGGAGGACTCTGGTGCTTTCACTGAAACCACAAGTAGCCTGACCATGGAAGTCATGGCAGTAAGTAAAGCAATAACATGGCTCGAGACACAGACATTCACTAGGGCTTGTTTCCTTAGCGACTCAATTAACATGATCAAGAGGATAGAGGAGGGGTCGATCCGAAGAGAATGGTTGCTGCCTCTGGAGCGGTCTCAGCTGGCAAAGATTAGTTTCATCTTCGTGCCAGGTCATGCGGGAGTACAAGGAAATGAGCGGGCTGACAAGCTCGCAGGTGAGGCTACTGTGGAGGGCGGACGCGCCATGGACCAGGCTGACATTCTGAATGCTCTACGAGAAGTGAGACTTTTGCAAGAACCAAGTGATGACTGTGAATCTACAACAATGGCCAGACTGCGAGAGCAGCAAATTAAAAGAGGGGTGGCCAAACAACAACACTACGCAGGAAGCCAAAGAAGATTGATAAACCAACACAGAACTGGCGTCGTTAGCCGCTACACGCTGCGGGATTTGCTGAGGAGGGGATCCGAACACTTATGGACTGAATGGTCCGATGTGCAACGAGGATGATCTGTCGACTAACTAACTAACTAACTAACTCCCAGATATTTTTATTGTTTGGCGTTCGCACGCTTTGAACTTGCACATAGTTCATACACGTGTTACTATATCTTGTGCACTGGACTGAATGTTGCATGTGGATTAGCTTTCCATTTTACGAGTGTCCCTCCCCATCAGGCGAACCCACTCCGACTTCTGAGATATTTGTAATTTACGTCCCCAAGTCAAGGACGAGAAGTCAACATTTTAGTCAAACTGACCAGTGTAGGGGTTGAACCCGCTACCTCGACATCAGCACACCGGATGTTTAAGAATTGATGTTTTAGTAAAGGTGTCAGCTGATTGTCAACTGTTTTTGTCTTTCGGTATATTTTGTAATGTCTGTCAAGGTGTTCTTCCTGTGTGACAATGATGCCAGGTTATATTAACAGTGAATCTTGTTTTACATTGGTGTTTTATATGTATAGTTAGTTATCTTGTATCCTATGTGGCATGGTGGTTAGTTTGCTTGCCTGCAAAGCCAGTGACCCGGGGTCAAGCCCTAGTCGCAGCAGGATTATTGTTTTCGAATAGTGAGCCTCTTGGGATCGTCGGAGTCTCATCATAAATGGGGAACAGACAATTTTAAGAATGTTATGGAAATTATCATGGAGGGAAAGGCAACGAGGAAGGGAACTGGCCACCCTGCCTCTTTTGTTGTGGCTTGGAATATGTGAAGGTCTAACGTTTCACATCACAACTACAGAATTTGCTATAAAACTACTTTTACTTAATTATTCTTTCGGAGTGATTTGCGCTTTTCTTTATAACCATTCGCTGATATGTTTTATTGATCAATCTTTCTTTATGGAAATGATAACTCAAGGTTAACACTGTGTTAACTGAACCATGGCAATCATACATGGATTCACTGAACCTTTGCTGTCTTATATTTTACATGAAATGGGTTACAAGGTTAAAAGTGCGGTAAACAATAGAAAAAGATTAAGCGTGGGCAGTTTTACAACATAAAATACGGAAAAGAAATCGTTTCGGCGATTTTTACTTCATGCTCAGGGTACTTCTATTTATCTGTGTCTGAGCCTGTTTGTCATGTAATTCTATATGGTTACTCTCTGTTTGTCATATGTTTCTAGATTCTTCGTCAATATGTTTCATTATATCAAACTATCAAATTGAAATCGCTTTTCAGCATACATAATATCAATTAATGAAGACAATATTAACTTGCAGGTCTCTTGTAGAGATGTTTATTTCTTAAATGTCATTCTATTCACAGTGCGTCCTTCAAGAAATGACACCTTAAAAATGATGCAGTGAAAACTGATTCACTATTCATTCATCATGTGCCTTGCCGATAAGTGTGGGCGGTCATGTTTCGTATGAAAAAAAACAAGAGCATGTCTTACGCAATCATCTAGCTATATATTGGAGCTCTTTGTGACTTTAACACAGACGATAGGCACCGACATTTGATACCTGCCTTTTATTTGTGAACACTTCAGTCTCCTTAGTGAAGTGCCAATTCTAACATTGTTTCGATTTATTCTGTTCTCATCATATTCATTTGCTCTGAACAACATAAAATGTTCTCCCATCTCATTACTGGGTGTCTAGGGGTTCAGTTGATGATCAACACTTTACATGGATTGTTGGATAACGTGAATATATTCACAGACACTGTCACCAGTACGTTAGATGGTGCTAAATACTTTAACTGCATCTCTTTCTCCACGCATGAGCCTGAATTCATCATTTGGAACAAAGGTGTCTGGCAGCCACGAGATTACCAGCGACTGTTTTGTCCCGAAGATGTCAGAAAGACAGGTTTGTGATTGCTGATGGGCACAGGATGTGTTCAACAGAATAAGCTGTAAACACACATAGTTACATTCACGTGACTGCTACCAAAACACAGGTAACATATGTTATCGAATATTGTGCCAGTTGCAACGGCATCTCAGAGGTACGTATGTTCTCTCTCTCTCTCTCTCTCTCTCTCTCTCTCTCTCTCTCTCTCTCTCTCTCTCTCTCTCTCTCTCTTTTTCTCTCTCTCTGTCTCTGTATGTGTGTGTTTATGTGTGTGTGTGTGTGTGTGAGAGAGAGAGAGAGAGAGAGAGAGTGTGAGTGTGTGTGTGTGTGTGTGTGTGTGTGTGTGTGTGTGTGTGTGTGTGTGTGTTTATGTGTGTGTGTGTGTGTGTGACAGAAACTAATGACTGATATCATTCTTTCAGTGGGCCTGTTTAGCATTAATTTTGTCTTTCATTCTTTCATTGTCCTTCTTTGTATTTCCCTGAATGATGAAGGTGACAATATTAAAAATTATTGCTGAACAGTCAAAACAAGCAAAGAATACGTTTGTAAAATGTTCAGAATACAGGAGAAAGCTCATCTCAAACATAAGAAGAAATTAACTAACATTCGTTGGCCACAACATGAGAACATATACACTAGAACACTGGTAAGTCTAATGGCAAAAAGAAATGACCGGCGGCATTGAGAAAACTGATTACATTATATTGCATTAAAGGTTGTTATGGGAGCGAGGTTCTGCAAAGGACATGCTACTGAATGAATGAATATTGCATTATAGCATGAAAAGATAGCAGTACATATACTGTAAATCAAAACCGTAAACTGATTAGAGAAATTAGACACGGACAGTCATAACTTTTTGACTTGTTATGAATTAAAGAAATAAATGAGACAACATGGTGGCAACTGGCAAGATTCAAGGGAAAGGGACAAGGGGAATGCAGAGAAGTAAATATCTAAATGGCGTGGCCAAGTGGCAAGGTCGATACAAGAACACAGAGCTGATCCACGACGCTGTCGTCCTGCGAGATGGCGAAACATGACCGTCCACGCTTATCGGCATGGCACATGACAATGATAATATTGTAAAATGTGGTTATATGACAAATGTAGCGAATACCTTTGGTTGCCAGAGTAACTAATAACGATTACATAAAAATAGAATATTATAAATAACGATACAAAAGAAACAGAAGAAGAAACCGGCGGAAAGAGGCATTGGAATATATCGTGAAAAAGGTAATGCGTCTGGAATAAGACGACCTGCAGTCGACTAAAAAGATCAGTGGCAGAAGATGCAGAAAAGAAATGTTGCTGGATGCACTGAGCCGGTGATGTGTAGGGGTGGCTTCAGCAGATTTAGTCCACACCACTAAAGGCCGAGATTTGTGGAGAAACATGAGTGTCTGCACTAGCTAGCAAAGTCATCACAAAGTGATGGTAATGTTGTTTAAGTAAAACAGTACACTGTTGCCTTCTTTCGCCCTTTATTCTATTCTGAGTGATAGGCTCTCTGCCAAATCACCCCACGTCGTCCTATCCTTGGCTATCACATCCAACTCTATTCATGTTCTTCCCAAGTGATTCCTTTCTGTCCCTCACACTCATCTCCATGTGTTTTAGGTCTTTAACTATTTTGTTTGCCAGTGAATTCCAGACACAAGACTTCTAGTTATGTAATTCTCAGGTTTTCTCTATTTATGTCCTTTCCAGCGCCAGCTTTATCTTCTTACCTCTTAATTAACTAGTACTTGATCAGCTCTCTCCATAAGCTCTACGTGGTGACTCTGGCGTGTTATTTTAGTCCTATTCTGCGAAGTGGTTAGTTGATTAATGTTTGTTCAGGAGCACAATTAGGAAGGTACAAGCCTTATCCTAGTACGAGGAAATTCTACCTAAAGGCTTCATGTCATGGCCGGACAGACTAGGCGCTAAGCCTTGGTCGGCAACTGGTCTAGGATCGAAGCTCCAACAGGCGGACAGCAAGAGCGGTGATTTGATGATGCGGCAGCTTCTGCAGGTCGTCTTATTCCAGATGTATTAGTGTTACCTTTCTTCTGGAGTAAAATAGGCAGACCGAGAGAGGGATAATGTTGCATGGACAACACATTGTC
Source organism: Cepaea nemoralis (assembly GCA_014155875.1). Lineage (NCBI taxonomy): Eukaryota > Metazoa > Mollusca > Gastropoda > Stylommatophora > Helicidae > Cepaea > Cepaea nemoralis. The sequence continues at coordinate 170,256 of JACEFZ010026779.1, forward strand.
TCTACATTTAAGTCCAGGCTGTATGGTGTGAGGAGGTATAACTATATCCCTGGTCCCCGCAATAGTTGTATGTAACAAACTATTGTCTGTCAAGACAATGTGCCAGTAAAACTTATTAGTTATCGTTTTAGTCGTTGTCCATATTTCTAATCCTGGGAGTCTCCGTAGCGAAGTGGTCAAGCCGTCTGCCTCGCGTTCCGAAGGTTGTGGGTTCGATTCCGGACTACGTCTTTCGATTTACGGGTGCATTTTTCTTGGAGACTCCTAGGGGTCGTCGTCGGAGCTACGGAGTTCGTGCTTTGTGCGACGCTTTCTGCAGGCCGCCCAGCGGAAATAGACCGAACAATGTGGGATAAAACCGAGTGCAATGAAGTCGATCCTCTCGACTTTTAAGACTTTTTTTTTAAATTTATAATCCGTATAGCAGTACTGACTTAATGTTATAATTCTTCTTCTTCTTCTTCTTCTTCTTCTTCTTCTTCTTCTTCTTCTTCTTCTTCTTCTTCTTCTTCTTCTTCTTCTTCTTCTTCTTCTTCGGCGTTCCGAGCCATTGAGGTTCTTTGCTGCAGATACAATCCGTCTCCATTCCTCTCTCTGGTTGACCTTCTCTTACGAGTCGTTGATTCCAAGTGCTTGTAGGTCTGTATATATATATTATCTCTCCACCGTCTTCTTGGTCTACCTCGGGGTCTGCGGTCATTTATTTCCTGAGTGTAAGTGAGTTTTGTTTCCCTATTATCTTCCATTCTTTCTATATATCCCAGCCATTGTAGTCTGTTAGCCTTCATGATACCAGTGATTATGGGTACTTAAACAGATCATAAATGTCTTTGTTACTTCTTCTTTTCCACTCTCTCCTGTGTGTTGCCGGGGCCCATAAGGGAAGCAAAGAATAGCAGCACTGTAGCCTACCACGCATGTCGTAAGAGGCGACTAAGGAGGCTATGGTTCCGTCGCCCTGCTACTGAGTGAGTGCGTGGCGCGACACTGTGAGCTGTGAGTTTCGTGTGAAATGCTTTTGGATCTGCCCGAGGTGTTTTGGAACGTAACTGCATGTTCGAAGCGTTGGCAGCTGGCTATGTCCCAGAGTTGACCGGTTTTTGCCTTATGCAGAAATGCGTGGCTGCTGGGCTTCTGGTTGACTGCCACTGCCATCGACGATGAACTGTATTTTCGTGGACTGTGTGGGTGAACATCTAGGAAACATCCAGATGGGAAAATGACTGCCGATTCCATCAGAGATAAACTGGATGTTTTGTGGGGGACTATTGTGTTGACATTCTGGCGGCGGCATTATGCACAGTGTATCTGTGCGGGCTGTTGTTTGTCGAGACTCCTGTCTTTTCCACTTTTCACATTGGGCAGTGGGGAGCGTTTTATGTGATATTCACTGGCACAGGAACGGAGCATAATGGGGACGACCCGTTGCTGTGAAGCTGGAACCGTGACTAACTAACTAACTATCTTTTCCACTCTCCACTTTTGTGTATCCCTAATGGGTCCAAAGATGCTAATGTTAGAATTGAATACTATAATTATAGTAATGTTAGAATTGAATACTATAATTTCGTTAATGTTTTTATTTCTTTTGACTTACATAAATACATCAGTGATAGAAAAGCTCTTCTTAGCTTTTGTATTCTTATGTTAATATTTGTGTCTACATTTCCACCTAAAAGATTTCTCTTGAAGTGAGGCTTCAATAAGTGAGATAGAGTTATAATTTGCTTGATTTATTCTCATTATATTTGTCTGTCTCCAATATATTTTTGTAACTCATTAAATTGACCTCGCTTTCACTCTGTTTCGTTTAACTTGTTTCTGATTCCGCATGTGGTACAGGCGATCACTGAGCTGCTTTGTCATAGAATTCATTGAATCCCATTTCTGGCTGTAGAAATGTTGTGATAATCCAGTCTATATTCAGTAAGAATAACAATGGTGTGTTTGTATTGTGTGTCTGTGTGTGTATGTCTGTGTGGGTGGGTGGGTGGGGGGTGGATGGGGTTTCGTGTTTCTGTATTTTGCCTTTCATAAGTTAATCATATATTTGTTATTTCATAATGCCTCATAAATTTAAAAGAGCTTCCCTATCTTTGCCGTCAAAGAGTTGCACAGTCCACAAATCCCATGTAAAGTGGTGAGCTTAGTTCAATGCTTTGCTCTACTATTATCCACAATGACCATCTGGTCAGTGCAGCATCTATTTTTTCGGAAGCCTGCCTATTCACCATTTAGTTGTTTGACAAGACCATATCTTAGTCTCTCCAAAACAACCTTATTTAATATTTTCCCAGAAACTGATAGTTCAAATTCCTGTAGATTTCCTTTCTGTGGCAGCTTCACCACCACACATCCTTCTCTCCAGTGTGCTTATATTTCTATGCTGCCATACCTGGACCTTTCTATCGTCGCCATCTTCTCCCACCGTCCTTCATTTAACTGCTTGTTCTGCTGCAGGAAGGCGATTGCTTAACGGCTTATATACAGGAGTCACACTTCGAACATTTCACTTCTTCAGTGTCCTCTGCAATCAGTGGGGAAACTCCGTGTTCGAGGGTTTGCCACTATAGTACATGGTCTTCACGTTTCGGAATGGCCGATCAGGCTGGTAAAAGGCATGACTGGTTAATTCTCATTCTGGTGTCAACGAACTGAAAAAGCACAATAATATGTATATTACTGATCCTACTATACAAACACATACAAAAACAAAATAAATGGATTAAACCTCATTCAGCAACATAAAATGTGTACTAACAGCTAAAGAAATAAAACTAAATAACACGGATGATGATATGTAATGCTACATGATAAGAATGTAAATACACAAATAATTAATGAGTAAATAGAATAATATTAAAATCATTTTCAATAAAGATAGAACATATATATGTATATATATATATATATATATATATATATATATATATATATATATATATATATATATATATATATATATATATATTATATATATATATATATATATATATATATATATATATATATAGATATATATATATATATATATATATATATATATATATATATATATATATATATATATATATATATTATATATATATATATACACACACACACACAGAAAGAAGATAAACTTTCTTTTGCATTTTACATAATAATGAAAGAATAGCTAAATTTAATTGTTGGTGGTATGTCAAGGTTTGTCGCAACAGAAGAAGATGTTCCGCATTCTCTGAGTATGTCATGAGAACAGGACAACTGGAGTATGTCGTCACAACTGGAATGCTTGGGGGAAGAGAGACAGGGAAAGACCAAGAGAGAAGATACTGGAAGTTTGACATCATGGCATGGAGGAAGATCGATGTCAAAAATGATTGGAAGCACGAGAGACAGATGGCTGTGGATGAACATGATCACCAACACCACACAGCTTGAACTATAAGAATAAGAAGAAATATAGAGAGGATGAGAATACATTATGCAGTGGCTGAGATTCAATGTGAATAGTAAATAACACAAAAAAAAGTCTTCTTTGAGACAGAGTGAAAGATTTAAAAGACGTAGCTTGTCATGTACCTGTTTGATTAAGGACAGAATCATTTTAATAAAACATTGGAAACAAAGGCAGACAATGAACCCTGGGCAGTTCATAGTCTATGTAAAACTACCACATTTCAAACAGCACAAATGTTGTAACTGCCACATTTCTATAAGCAAAAGTGTTAAATATGAAACATTTATTGATCGCATCGACCACTAAAAAAAATGAAAAAAAGATAACTTCCTGAAAGATGACTTATTATTGCCATAGATAAACTACTAAACATAATTACAACATTTTAATACGTAGAAAACTAAAATATAAATGTGATATGAAACTGAGTGCAATAATAATAACTTGGAAAAATCAGCACGGACATGTCCCAGCATAAGGTATGGTTATAATATGCTGGTAGAAATATGTAACAAAAACATGCACATACAAAACGAGACAGACAGACAGACAGACAGACAGACAGACAGACAGACAGACAGACAGAGACAGACAGACAGACAGATACAGACAGACAGACAGACAGACAGAGACAGACAGACAGACAGACAGACAGACAGACAGACAGGCAGACAGGCAGACAGACAGGCAGGCAGGCAGGCAGGCAGACAGACAGGCAGGCAGGCAGGCAGGCAGGCAGGCAGGCAGGCAGGCAGGCAGACAGACAGATGTTAATAATGAGTTGATAAATGAGAGGCATGTTGACATTTGTTTCGTGCAGCTAGCATCACAAAACGACAAAAGAGATAACTTGTTAGAAAAGCTGTGCTAATCACAGGCCTCAACTTTTTTTTTTTTTTGCAGCCTGTAGGTACAAAATTAGTACATGAAATAATGAACGTCCTTTTCTATGAATAGTATCATTCGATGATTCTTAATCATTCAGTGTGTGTATTTGTATACTGCTCGTCCATCATTCTTGGCGAAAAACATGTCCATCTTTCACAGACTATTTCTTGTGTTTTTAACATGACATGATATGTAAGTGGTAAAGTTCCTACATTCCAACAAACCCATCTCCATGCATTGTGATTCCTCCAGTCACAGGGGTGTTGATAACATATGTAACTATTTTAAAGTTATTTTATTTGGTCAGCTCGGCCAGACTCACAATGGACAGCCACTTAATTAGCAATTTGCGATGTGTTTATCTAGCTTAAAATACAACTGTTATGGGTGCTACTGTTTAACTCTGTTTACTCCCTTCTATATCATACTGTTTATTTCCTTCCACGTCATGCTTACCATATAGCTAAAGCTAACTTTGCATTTGCGGTTAGATTATGTCCACACTTTTTGCTTCCCTTTTCCTGAAAGCATCAAAATACTTGTACCTGATGTCCCGCACAGTTTACAAAATCATTACCTCAAAAGCTAATGTGCATTTTTGTCCGCTTTTATTTCAGTTTACAAAATAGAAGTGTCCGTCAGTCTAAATTTTCAAAGCGTATACGAAGGTCAGAATGATGATGAATTTCTAAGATTGAGTCTCAGAAATGACTCTTAATGTAATATAACTCAGATTCCATCTTCAAACTACAAACATTACAGGTGTGGCTCAGAATGGTTTAATCAGGTCGTGAATAATTGCAATGTTGCAGGACGATGGGCGAAATATGACATCCTGTGCAGAACCAAATTCATTGTTAGATCGCGCATGCTACACAGATGACGTCACATGCAATGTCTTCTGTGCTATGTGTAATATGCTCAGTTATATTAAAATGGCTTCACAAATGTGAAATGTTTCGCACGCAGAACAATCCAACGGAGAAATAGTGACTATTTAGTCTTTTGTTTAATTTTAGTAACCTCAAGCGACAAGAACCATACTGGATATTATTCCAGCACAATACATCAGGTTCTGAGTGGACAAGACCAGATGGAGAGTCTACCTTTGGAATGTTCGTCAGGAAAAATGTTGCTCAACGGAAATTGCTTGTCCACTATCAAGACTATTTCTGGGCTGGCATACAATATTAATCTTGTATATGTTCTTAACTCTTCTTTAATTGTAACAGAATATCCTTAACTAAAACAACAACAAATAAAAGATAATAGCATGCCGTTTCATTTGGAACCTGTATATTATGTAGACTATGTAGACTTTTGGTTTTCATATTTCTTTAGTTTGCGGAAACAGTTGACAAAATTGTTTCACAGCAACAAGATGTCATGGACGTAGAATTAAGAATCATATATCTTGAAACCATTGAACAGTTGAGTAGCATACCGTTTTATTTTGGAACCCGTACATGATGTAGATATTTGGTTTTCATGTTTCTTTAGTTTGTGGGAAAAGTTGACAAAATTGTTTCACAGCAACAAGATGTCATGAACATAGAATTAAGAATCTTAAATCTTGAAACCATTGAACAATTGAGTAATACATCAGTTACATAAACAAATGTTGCGACTGTTCTAAAAACCGCCCACTTTTATATATTTTAAAGGGTTTCATGGAGATGGTCGGGATGAATTTGGAAATAAAATTATGCGACAGCTAATCACACACGAACTAATGGTAGGAATCGAGGTTAACACATCATTAAATTAGTTAGTTAGTTAGTCATGGTTCCAACTTCACGGCAATGGGTCGTCACCATATTGCTCCGTTCCTGTGCCAGTGAATATCACACAAAATGCTCCTCACTGCCCAATGTGAACAATGGAATAGACAAGAGTATCGGCAAGCCAACAGACCACACAGGTACACTGTGCATAATGCATGCCGCCCCAGAATGCCAAACACAAAAGTCCTCAACAAAAATAAAGTTCATCGTCTACGGCAGTCACCAGAAAGACTTCCAGTGACCCGGGTTTTATCCCACAAAAGGCTCGGTCTCTTTCCGCAGGACGACCCCCCGGAAAGCGCCCGCACCAAAGAACGAATGTCCGTAGCTCCAGCGGCAGTCTCCTGAAAAATGCACTCGTGAGCCGAAAAGGCAAACTAGTCAATCCAGCAACAGTCGGCCGCCATCGTTCCGAACATGCAGTTCACGCTACAAACAACCACGGACAGATGTAAAAGCATTCCACGCGAAACTCACAGCTCACAGTGTCGCGCCACGCACTCACAGTAGCAGGGCGACGGAACCATATCCTCCTTAGTCGCCTCTTACGACGTGCATGGTAGGCAACAGTGTTACTATTCTTTGCTCCCCCGTATGGGCCCCGGCAACACACAGGCACAACACATCATTAAGTTTTACACCATCTGTCATTCATTCAAGAAAATCAGAAATATTTGTTTGACGATTAGTATATAAATAAAAGCAATCTGTCTTATTTAAAAAGATCAATATTGCATAAATTAAAAGGTGAAACGGATGTAAGCATCATCCAAGTCATGATGTTTGGCCTTACCATGTCACCGGAACTAAGCTGTCCATTTGTTTTTTGTTTTTTTTTCCGCGTTTCCATCCTGTTTCAGGATATTGTGGTCAACACCAGCATCTTTCAGCTATATGTTGATTTCTAGGCTAGATTACGCTCATCAGCACGCCACGACTTTCTGAGCGACCGGCTGCATACTCTCATAAGTCACTAGCGTGACTCGAACCACTTCTAATTCTCGTCCGCTCACGTTGATTACGAGAGCATTCGGGATTAACGGAGAAAGCTGCTAACCCCTCGCCAAGGCAGCCGGCTGTACTTTGTTGCATTTACTAAATTAGATTATGCAATTGCTGTCAATAACAATGTGTTTCCACCAACTATGATTATTACTCTAAACTTCCAGACTAATGACTTGGAATTTAAAGACCTGGATGGACATAATTTTATATCTATTACGGACTCTGGAGATTTAAGAGTGTGTTAACATTTCTTACAAATTAAACTTTTTTAACTTCACGCCAGTTATAGTCAGTAGTCATGTAACACTATTTCTAGCTCTGGAAGTACTTATCATTACGTGTATAATAAGCGTGTCTATGTTGTTTCTGGTTCTCTCTTTGCTGACATACATTTTATTAGAATTGCAAAACTGCCAGAAAGAATATAACCTGCTTGTCTTTTAGTCTTTTCCTAGGTCAAGCATCTTTGATGGTAGCTTCCCAAATGAAGGAAATGTTTGAACAGCATCGGTATTAGTATCCATTACTTAGGGCTGAACGTACAGTAAAACTTCGATTAACCATCACGCGTGTAACCGCTAGTTTATATTATCCGTCATCGTCTCAATTAAAAAACAAACAAACAAACAAACCAAAAAAAACATGCGTGAGTATCGACAAAAGGACGATATTTTCAAAGTCGCCACTGCCTAGACTGACCTTATTGTGTCTACCCTAAAGAAAGGATTCAATAAACTCTTGCTTGAACCAACTGACAAAACTGAAGGCACTGAGACTGTTAGTGTTGACGAAATTGTGCAACTGTGCGACAATGTAGGACTAAACAGTGAAAACATTACGTCAGAAGCTGTAACAGTTTGATTGGAATGTGACAAAAATGGATGGAGGCTTTGAAATTTTGAACGATGATGAAATTGTTTCTAGTGTGGACTACCATTGAAGAAGAAGAAATTGATGACGATGAAGGATCAGTTCTTAACCTACAACTAGCCACTCAGAAGCAGAAGCAATGTTATCAAAGTGCATCGACTGGTTTGAAATGCAAGAGGAGGAAATGCAACATAGAATCCTACTGTCTGTCATAAAGATTAAGGAACATAGCCTGCGGCCGAGACAGCTCGAGACTCTAAGACACAGAAGGAGGATTGACAGATTATGTAAAGTGACGTAGGTTAGTGTATTAAATACATTGCGAGACAGGACTGCTCTGTAGTGAAAGGTTATAGTAAGCGTTTTTAGGCAATATGTATGTATTTTCAACCTTTAATGGTGGTTGTTCATTTTGAGTCCCAGCCCGCAGGGAAATAACGTACGGTAGATATGGATTTAAGATAGTTCGTTTATTCGTGTCTATTCGGTTACCCGTCTCGCCCTGGTCTTCGACGTGACGATTAACCGAAGCTGTACTACATTTGTTTATGTTTTACTTGTAGTTATAACATGTTCCGTGTGTTCACTGGTAAAACTCAAAGACTGAAGTATAGAAGACCACCCTGAAGGAGTGGTCTACCTCAAGATAGAAGACCACCCTGAACGAGTGGTCTACCTCAAGTAGATTCGAGGTAACCCAGTGCCCCTACATGAGGGCAGGTAGGTGATAGGGAGGGGAACTATTAACTAGTTTCTCTCATGAGGACACGGAGATGTCAACCACAGGAGTGAAGCACTCGGGTCACGGCAGAATCACGCACTACGTGATAGCCACGGAGAAGTGGAATCCCACTCAAGAGGAAACGGCTACTCATAAGCGTGCTGAGTGTTACAGCACGCAATAAAGCCGTAGGACGCCCGAGGTCCCTTCCGCGGGACTGTGTAGCCACGCGTGTAGAATAGTCAGACGGGGACTGACTTTCATAGGTGAGCGCATCGATTAGTGTCGATGGCCGCGTTTCCTTAGCCAAGTAGATATAGTTAGCTGTAGGGATAGGATATGACTGGATAGGGAATTCTGTGTCTTTATATGTGATTTAATAGCGACCGTTTTTATGTGGCCAGTAATCTATTGTTAAAGAGCCCTAGTGACAATAAAATGCATCATCACATACCTCTCGTACGACTTGCAAATATGTTTGTGTGTGGTACGGAAGAGTTGATCCTGTGAGCCTGACGCATCGGTTTGCTGACAGGCTAGGATTAAAGTCGGTGTCAGAAGTGTGGCTTGGACAATTGTTCAAGCTAAAACACTCACCACGGCTCTAATTAGTAGTACGGCTAGATAATCACAGGGGTTTATTTGTGTTAGGTGTGATAATGTCACGTGTGCAGACTAGGTCGAGTTGCGACGCCTGTGCTGTGCCTATCGTGACAAATAATATGTATTTGTGCTTAATGAAATATTGTGTGCGTATAATCATGTGTTCTTCGAAGTTGTAAGTATGATATTATTGTTTTCTATCATTATTTATGTAATTACTTATTTGTTTATGAGTATGGTGTCAATATGATTCATGGCGGAGAGCGATACACAAAACAAAATGACGCGAGAACATTATTGATTTTTCCAATCTAAAATAGCGCTGCGCTCTGACGTATGCGGCTGACAAACAGCTGTCTTACGCCATTTGCAATCGGCGACGGATTGGTGACAAATCGCAAAGCGGCTGCTCGCCTGACTCATTGGCTTATACAAACATTATTTGTTCAAATACGTATGTTAGTGAATATATTTATTTATTTAAACATTATTATTACCTTTATATTTATTTCAAAGCATTTATTTAATTATTTATATACCTATTCTAATTTGTTACCGTCACGATGGCACTACTTTTGCTAAGCAATAAAATTTGGCCTGCACAAACACTTCCATAGATTAAACTAGAATAGGAAGCAAGGCATACGACGTTAGAACGAAGACAGGACATTGACATTTAATATTAATTAGACTACATTGTACTGTTCTGGGGGCATGTGATGTGATTGTACCAAATTGTCTAAAGTCATATATCATTTACAAGTTGTTAATTGTTACTGCTCTGTAAACCAGGCAGAACAACAGCTGTTTGGAAGAAGAGCACAAGGTGTATGTCATAGTGCCTAACGATTGACCTGAGGTGCCAAACGATTGTACCTGAGTGATCTGGAATGTTAAGATGAGTATACCCAAACTATTTTCAATGCAATATGATTAATAATGCATCTCTTTTTCAGGGTGTGATCATTAGAGATAATTTTTGTTTTGTGTCATCCATTTTTCAAGGTGTAATCTGAAAAATATATCAGTGGTGCACAGTGTGGTAAATTACTTCAGATTCCGAATATAAATAAGTGAGTAAATATTGAAGTGCCTGTCAACGCTAGCTAATAACCCAACAACATGGCAACTTTAGCTGATTTCATAAAAGCAGGCAAAGATTTACAATACACAGGAAAGGAGCTAGAGCAGTATGCTGATAAAAAATTTAAGGAAGCAAAAGATGCTGATGGAAAGAAGCAAAAGATGCTGTAGAGAGATGAACGGTGCACGAGAAAGACAACATCAGAGGAGATTGCAGAACTAGCCTGAGATAACAAAACAGAAGCAGTTAGAACATGATAGGAGATTAACAAAAAGAACTAGAAGTAAAGCAAAAAGCAACTAGATCAGGAGAAAGAAACTAGAAGTCAAAAGACATTAGATCAGGAGAAAGAACTAAGCAAAAAGAGATAGATGAAATGGCAAGAGTTAAGGAAAAACAAATACACAGTGGAATCAGAGACACAGTTAAAGAAGTGAAAGGGATGGATGTAGATTCACACTTAGAGATCTCCGCTACTAAACTAAAGAGTCAGCAGGAAGAAAATAAATTATAATAAGTATAAGAATATTATTAAACCATTCTGTAAAGAAGACTCCATATCAGCTGGACAGAAATGTTCGAATATCAGTTTAAGTACCACCAAGTACCCGAATCGAGATGTGGCTATGATTTACCTGAAGAACCTTAAGTGGGGAGCTAAAGTGATAGATCATACCAACTGAGTTGTAGATCTAACTTATCAGTACATGCCATGATAGGATAATGCACATTTCTACTTGATGCCCCTGGGTATCAGTACAGTTTTCCACCTGAAACCACACCCAGTGAGACTTTCATTGATACGTTCTCAATGTCCAGAGCGTATTAAATAGATGGCTTATGCGGCAAACTATGGAAAAAGATTTTGAAAAACTAAAAATTAATAGCCATGGATACAGTCAGACCACAATACCATCTCGTTCGCTAAATTTCTTGTCAGGCAGTCAGACATTGAGACGCAGTGAGAACATTGAAAGAAAAAGCTCAGCGGATTTTTCCTCCAGAGGAGATGTTTTTGTAAACGGACATCTAATACGACTGCTGAATAGTTTGCTTTGTAAGCACCACCATAAAAGGCTATAGGAGTAATAAGAAAACCATGTCAGAGAGTCGTCGACAAAAAGACCGATATAGCCCAATGTGTGTATTGCGACCAATTGTTTCATGATACGTATTCTGAGTGTGTGAGAGAATTAGCAAGGCTTCCTACCAGATCCGGCACATCTTGAAAAGGTCAGTAAGAAGCAACACAAAACAAGAGAACTGCATACAGGCGTGCAGTCAATGTGCGTCGTCTGTTCCAGCATACGGCCATTATTCAAATACAGTGCCTAAAGTGCCTGGGCCGCCAGAAGCGAATGAAAGCCAACCATGCAGTGTTAATGATACATCATCGCTGATAGTGAGAGTTAGACCATGACTGGGAAGTTTGAAAGAATGAATGAACCATGTACAGCCACGCGAAATGTGGGTCGGTATGATGTAGTGAGCTTTGATAATTGTGAGCAATGTCACCAAGTGCATGCACGACGGCGAAAAACTTACAGGTGCAGATTGTAACAGCCTCTTGGACGAATGCCAAGGCAGCGAGAGCCTCACAGAGGCAATCTAGTGTGTCTCACGGCTGCAATGTCAATGAGTCAGCCATGCCGAGGTGGTGCTTGACAGTGGGAGCTCTAGTATATGGGGTGTAGGAAAAAGGAGACTTGTTAATTCCAAGGCGTCTATACGGGTGACTCTGTAAGTGCCGTACGTTTCTGTAACATAGAGAGAAGAGCCTATCATCTGCTAAGAGGAGCCCGTAGAGAACGACCCCGTTCCTTTCTGGTACCGGTGACAGTGGGCAATAGTATTAGAACAACCCTGGTGGGTGTACTGATTTAGTAGTCTTGGTGCCGATCCCCAGCGAAGGCACGGCACAGATGAGAAATATCCGTCTGGGAGGAGAGAACATATGACTAAACACTCCATGACACAGTGCAGGATCCGCAAACATCTAACAAAAGTGCTGTGGCTAGACCCATATACTTGAAAACAGATCAGACGTGAGAGGGTGCTACTATACCAGACAGCATAATGAAAATGAGACTTCTTGGCAAGGGCCTAGTCGAAGGTGATAACAGAAAATTCTTTCAGATGTCGCGTATGAATATCGATAAACAGACACGTAGAGATATTCATATCAACATGTTGAAACCCTACTTTGCACAACAGAGACAGAATTAGAGACAGACGAACACAAATGCAGCCACACCGATGGATGAGACGACGGACATACACACGCAACTACAAACTAGTTAGCGAGACATGGCAAATCCGACGCTATCCCGATACACTAGTGAGTTTACAGAGACGCACTTAGCACCGAGAACTGTACTGATCAGGCTAGGACTGGACGACGGATGGAACTACCTGGTCCGAGTTGTCGACAGACTGCGACATTAGATTCTATACGAGTTGAACAGGGACGAACCAGCGACGAGCACGACGACAGATAAGGAGGTAGCAAACGAAATATAAGGACATAGTTTCGACATCCAGGTAGGACGGAACGATCGAACACTCTCCTTCTTTCGCGGCTATAAGCTATCAATGCAGGCCGTTAATCGATCACACTCAGCGATAGAGAAGTCTAATAAGGAATTACTTATTTAGAAGCTATGGGAATCGTCAGAAATCTAACAATATCTGAGTAATCCTTTACAATAGGCCTTGCAAGAAAGACTCACACCATGCGTCTGTGGTGGACTATAGAAAGCTCAATAATGTCACTAAGATCGACGCAAAACAATTCCTTCACTGCGAGATCTTATTCGGGACATGTACCATTCCAAAATCTTCTCTAAAGTAGACATTACATAGGAGATTGGCAGGTCCCTAGGCCCAACGGGAATCTAGCCAGCTTGAACGGCGTTCTCACACATTTAGGTCCTCTACATAAAAGTGGGCGTTTCTTACAGTTCGGAATTCGCAACGCTCCTGTCACTGCCGACTTTACGGACGCTTTAACTAGAGATGTACATTCATGGGTGAGAAGACAGTGACTAGATAACAGGATATTGGTGTGTCCATACAGATGACTGGACGACACACATTACTGAAACGAAGACTGGCATTCGATAGGTGCGACTCGGCGGTCTCACTGTCACCAGAGCAAAGTAGAAATTGGGCCTACAGAAAGTGTGTTTGGGTCTGTCATTTCAACAGGACACGAAACTGACAATAGAATTATTACTAAATTATGACCTGACGCAGCCTACAACGAAAAAGCAGGTCAGGAGGCTTTATGGGTGTTTAGTAAAGTACGATGAGTAAGTGCATACGACTTAGCCTGAAATTACAAGTGTAGTTTCTCTCATCATCATCATCTGAGATCTTCGTACTGTCAAATGTGTTAAAAGCATCAGTCAAATTAGATGTCAAGATGCATTATGTATTTCTGCATTGTCAAAATGAAATTCGATGTTAGTATGTACCAATCTCGCCGTTTAGCCTTAATCCTGAGGCATTCGTTTATGTATCTTAGACAGATGCCAGCAGGAGTCCATCGCTGCAGGACGAGGCCAGTATGATGGGCATCTTCCATCCAATTGCTACGTGAGCCGACAAGATCACCACTGCTGAGTCCAGATATGCCATATCAGAGTTGGAAGCCCTAAGGCGGCCTCTATGCGGTGAGGAAGTTGCATCGATTTCTGGCGGGTGGTCACTTTGTGTCCAGACATGACACTCCCCGATCACGGGCAGACAAAGGAGTCACATCGCTACGACCGCATGTCTACAGGTTGGTCATATGATACGTATCATATTATACTGTTTGTGTTATGTTCAATAGAGACATCGTAGGGAGGGCTTAACGTTCTGGCAGATACCTGAGTCGACCATCTGAGGTAGAAATACTGATATTCACATGAGTAGTTCGTATAAGAAGGTTATTAGTAACTTCTAGAGAGGATCTGTGGAGAGCCTATTGTTACATAGAGCATGAATTTCCAGGACTGTGTGCTCAAGAATTGAACGACAGGTGTCCAGTAGACAGCCAAATAGAACGATGCTCCAGAACCAGTGTATCACCGTGTGTACATAGACAGCTCGTTATCAGTATGATGCTCCATGTTGTGTGTTCCCCGATGAAAATTTCACCTGTGTTAATCATTGAAGAACTAGTGTCAGACATGTGCATAATAACAGACACAAAGATTTACATGGTCTACGTCACGTGCGGATCTACGAGCGAATAAGACCACAGAGACACAAGTATGAGCTGTTGTAGCGTATTTAGTATACACAGGATAATTATGTAAATATAACGATGCCAACACGAAACAGTTCTGAACATGATGGCAACAATAGCCGGAGGTAAATAGATACCAGGTATAGAGACTAATATTGTGATATGTATGTACAACAGGTGTTGTTAATATAGGGTAAAGTGATAGGTAGATATAGTTACTTTAGATAGAGTAGATTAGATTATGAGATAGAATAGAGTTTGTTTGATAGTTTAAATAAATCATTATTTCCACTTACGTAGGATAAAATGATTAGGACAGTATGTGTACACTTAATAAGAGCTATATTAAAAAAGCCAGGATAGAAGAGTAGAGAAGACACAGTATTATTTAGTGTAGATAGGAATAACAAAAACACCATTGAGTTCATTTCATTTCACTTATATTATCATTCCATGCTTAATGCACACTTCAACACACAGTCAGCATTTAATATTAAATGTAGTTACACACCTTATTAGCATGTAAAGTATACAATAACATTCATAAATGACAACATTTAGAATAAATATATCAATCAGTGATGTGTTTTTCTTCATTAAAACATTAGTTAGACTATTGTTACATTCACGTATCACCATTGAGAAAGTACATACGCTTCATCTACCGCAATTTTTCATTGTAGATAGTTAGATTACGTCCTTAAATTAGAGTGATTTGCTATAACAAGTTAGAATATAGATATATAGAAGTAGTATAGTAGTATGCATGTAGAATATAAGTTTATAGTAATATCAAGGGACAATTCTAGCAACCTATTCACCTCCAGTACATATTTTTGTAAATACAGGACTACTGCAGTAAGTTAGCACAGTCATTAAGCATCAACGTTTTCAACACGTAGTCGAAACTGTACAGTAGCAGCTCAAGTGTAACAGTGTGGAGGATAAAGATGTGTGCGCAGAAGTGTGAAGTGAAGGAGAACTGAGACAAAGGGAACATAGACAAGAGAGAATGGGACAACCAGCGGATGTTTTTCTGCCGCTCAACGCGACGTGTATTTTTGTCCTGCGGCAGACAGTGTTGCTTTCGATAGTGAAAATGTATTGTATCTGCAGGTGGTATGTATAGTTGAGTGTAGTTTAGTAGTAGATCTAGATAAACTATTTAGAAAGTCTTATAAGACGAAACGGAGCCACGCAAGTAGTGTTATACACCTGTGTGGTGGCCACATTTAACGAAGTATGGCACTTGAAACGACTGACTATACATATGATCGATAGACACAGATGTTGAAATTAAGTATTATACTAGTTACTGAAATGATACACACAACACACCAGGAAAACAACAGCGTAAAGTACATACATTTGTTAACACAAGAGGGATACGCGAACTCCGGTCAGGGGACTAAAAATAGACACGAAACACTAAGCTTAACAGTGAAAAGATAACTGTTACAAAACGCGGAAGCGATGTATAGTAAGCCTTGGCGGTTCGTCCACACACAGCTTGTGTAAGGTTGTTTAATATGATATGGGACATGAAGCAATTCAGGTGGTTGACCCTAGAAAGTCACTTTAGTATGGGTAGTGAGTTAATTTGCTATTTGAGGGCAGGCTCGTATCAAGACAATGGTCCGGTTCAGACAAACACTCGAATGAATAGAATATTGCGATGAGAAGAGGGCTCACGCCAGACACAGACAAGTTTGTGGCGATCACTAGTAGCCAAGTTAAGTGAGACACATTGTGACAATAGTCAGTAGGAGTCTATTAGTTACCCAGAACCAGGTTATCAACAGTCTTTGGCAAAATTAGAGACACTAATTTTTTAGAAACCTCTTGCGTCACAACCATGAGTCAAGTTTTGTAACGCAACACAGGAGGGGAGGGTGTGTTTCAAGACGGAAGTATAGAAGACCACCCTGAAGGAGTGGTCTACCTCAAGATAGAAGACCACCCTGAACGAGTTGGTCTACCTCAAGTAGATTTCGAGGTAACACAGTGCCCCTACATGAGGGCAGGGTAGGTGATAGGGAGGGGAAACTATTAACTAGTTCTCTCATGAGACACGAGATGTCAACCACAGGGAGTAAGCACTCTGGTCACGGCAGAATCACGCCTACGTGATAGCCACGGAGAAGTGGAATCCCACTCAAGAGTAAACGGCTACTCTAAGCGTGCTGAGTGTTCAGCACGCAAAAAGCCGAAGGACGCCCGAGGTCCTTCCGCGGGCTGTGTAGCCACGCGTGTTAGAATAGTCAGGACGGGGACTGACCTTTCATAGTGAGCGCATCGATTAGTGTCGATGCGCGTTTCCTTAGCCAAGTAGATAGAGTTTAGCTGTAGGGATAGGATATGACTGGATAGGGAATTCGGTGTCTTTATGTGTGATTAATAGCGACCGTTTTTGTGCAGTAATCTATTGTTAAAAGAGCCAGTGACAATAAAATGCATCATCCATACCTCGTCGTACGACTTGCAATATTTTTGTGGGGTACGAGAAGTTGATCCTGTGATGCCTGACGACATCGGTTGCTGACCACACTGGTAAAACTCAAAGCATGCGCTCCTCTATTTGGTCAAAGAAAGACCTGCTAATGAAATTATAACTATGTTCGATTGCCATGCATTGATCATCCTCACTGTCACTGGGAAATCTGCTATCTTCTGAAACGAAACTTACTAGATATGGGGAGAAGCAAGGCCCCTTTTATTCGACTTTATTGATGTCTATTACATTATTAACACCTATATTGGGAATTCTTTTGTCGATTTTTTTCCTTCTGTCTCTGTGGCTAAGGGCTTGCGAACGCGGTTTGTGAGCCCGTATACCCGGGTTCGAAACACAGCGGTGCTGATTTTTTCGAAAAAGGTATAGGAGCCGGTCGTTCAGAAAGCAATGGCAAACTACTGAACGTAACACTTGCCTAGTACAAGCATCAAGTACAACATCAACAGCAGCTGAAATTTCTGGTGTTGACTGCAACGTCCCGTAAGGGATACGCAACCAAAAAAAAAAGTTTAGTTTCTGTCATCACAATTCACAGTGTTCGCAAATTACAGACTCTCGATCTTGCATCTAAACAAGAAAATATTAAGAGCATCTATATTTACCTCAAACTGTCAGCAGTAACAGGAACTTTCTGGATACGACAGTATTAATATTCAGTCGTTAATTCAACCCAATTATTTAACGAACAGAAGCCACATACATCAACGCTCTCAGAGTTTTGTCCCATTATCTTAAACGGCATGCAGGGTGTTTTCATCTGTGTGTCGTTTGTCTGTAACAAGCGCATCTTCAACATGTACAAACATCGGATAGGCTTCTAACGACCCTGCTTGTTTTGCAGAACCTTTGTTTGATCAACTTTAATTCCGGTAATAACTGTCAGCTTTGCTTCATAATAAATCATTCGATTAACAAATATGGCGATTACTCAAATACTCCGACGCCCCTAGCAGTTATGCATCAAAGATCGTGGTTATTCTGACAAAAATACTTCTTAGTAACTGCGATTACTGCAATCTATACAAAACCACAGGTTCAATGTAGTACCTCAACACTCTTTTCCTCGTTGCAAATGACATCTTTTTTTATTGATCAGTACGTTTTTCATCTTGCAAAAGGCTGCCTTCACCTTAGTGATGCTTGTTCTAATCTCTTCAAGGCATCTCCCATCAGATGTTATGACTGTTCCGAAGTAACTGTACCGATTCACTTGTTTACGAATATTCCCATTTACTTGTATATTACATTTCATTGACGACTATAATCTTTGTTTTCTTACAATTTAATTCTAACCAAAGTTGTTCTGTAATAAGTCTGAGTTTCTCTTTTTCTATAATTGTTCATTATAATTGTTAATTGTTTATTATAATTGTTCATTATAACTGTTCATTATAATTGTTTAACTATAACTGTTCACTATATATGTGTGTGCGTGTGGGAAAGAGAGAGAGAGAGAGAGAGAGAGAGAGAGAGAGAGAGAGAGAGAGGAGAGAGAGAGAGAGAGAGAGAAAGTGGGTGTCAGAGAGAGTGAGAGAGTGAATGTGTGTGTGCGCACGTGCATGCGTGTGTGTGGAGAGAGTGATTGAGCGAGAAATGGTGAGGGAATGTGTCAGTGCATGCATTCGTACGTGTATGTGTGAGAGTGAGTGAGGGAGTGTGTGCGTGCGTGCCTTCATGCGTATGTGTATGTGTGAGAGAGTGTGATTGAGAGAGTGAGTGTGTGTGTGAAGGATTGTGTGAGAGAGAGAGAGTTAAGTGAGTGAATGAGTGAGGACTGAATAAGTGAGAGAGTGAGTGTGTGTGAGTGAGTGAATGAGTGTTAGAGTGTGTGTATATGTGTGTGTGTGAGAGAGAGAGAGAGAGAGAGAGAGTAACAGAGTGAGTGAGTGAGTGAGTGCGCTAAGGTAAGTGAAACATTGAGTGATAGCGCGAGGGTGTGTGTGTCTATGAGTGAGAGAGAGTAAGAGAGTTAGAGATAAAGTGAATAAAGATGGACAGAGTGAAAGAATGAGGGAAATATTCAGTGTGAGAGAGAGAGAGAGAGCGAGAGAGAGAGAGCGAGAGAGAGAGCGTGATGTGTTAGTGTGTGTGCGTGAGCGCGCATGTGTGTGTGTATATGAAAGAATACATACAGAGAGAGAGAGAGAGAGAGAGAGAGAGAGAGAGAGAGAGAGAGAGAGAGAGAGAGAGAGAGAGAGAGAGATTGAGCAGACGCATGTCATGTAACACGCATGTTATGTAACACGCGAATCCATATGTTTGTGTATTCTCATCTGTCATATTATCAGTAGAATACCATTTGATTTTATCATGTATAATATAAACTTATGTACATTACTGTAGTTTGAGTGAGCGTGAGCAGTGAGTGTGAATGAGAGATAGAATGGTGAGGTGTGTGTGATGTGTGTGTGTGTGTGTGTGTGTGTCTGACACTGTGTGTATCTCTGTGTGTGGGAGCATCACTATTTTTTACGTCACACACTGTATATGCTACACATTTTTCTCCATGTTTAACATTTTTATGAGACTGCTCACGACAATTGTCAGTGTATGTGTGTGAGTAAAGTGTGGGAGTTTGTTCATACTAGTTTCAATGCTCACGTGAGGCATTTTGTATGCTGTCTAGATGTGAGGATGTGTGAGTGTGTGTGGAGGATGTGTGTGAGTGTGGGGATATGTGTGTGTGGGGGATGTGTGGGTGGGGGTATGCGTTTGGATGGGTTAGGGGTGTGTGGGTGTTGGTGGGTAGTGATATGTGTGGGTCTTGGTGGGATGTGTGGATGGATATGTGGGGGTGAAAGTAGGGATGTGGGAATGGGTGTAGGGGAAGTGTGTATGGGTGGAGGATGTGTGTATGGGACGGGTGCGGGGGATGTGTGTTTGGGTGGGGATATGTGTGGTGGGTGGAGATGTGTGGATGGTTTGGGGAAGTATGTGTGGGTGGCGGGGTTGTGTGGGTAGGGGATTGTGTGGGTGGATTGGGGATGCAAGGGCGGGTGGGGAGAAGTGTATGGTGTGTGGGTTTGGGATATGTGTGCGGTGTGTTGGTGGGGGATGTGTGCATGGTGTGTGGGTGGGGGTATGTTTGTGGTGGTATGGGTGAGGATATGTGTGTGGGTGGGGGATAGTGTGTGGTGTGGGGGATGTGTGTGATGGGTGCGGGGAATGTGTGTATGGGTGGGGGATATGTGTGGGTGAGTAGGGGATGTGTGGTGGTTGGGGGAAGTATGTGTGGGTGGTGGGGGTGTGTGGGTGGGAGATGTGTGCGTGGATGGGGAATGTGTGGGTGGGGGTGTGTGAGTGGCTTAGGGATGTGTAGGTGGGTGAGGGATGTGTATGTGTCGGGGTGGGATGCGTGAGTGGGTGGAGGATGTGTGTGGGTAGGGGTATTGTGATCGAGAGATGATTGGTTGGGTATGAGTGGGTGAGGGTGTGTGGGTGCGTAGTGGAGGATGTGTGGGTGAGTGAGTGTGTATTGGTGGATGGGTGGGGAATGTGTGTGGGTGGGGAGAGGTGTGTGGTGTGTTGGTTGGGGATATGTGTGTGGTGTGTGGTGGGGTATGTGTGTGTGGGTGGGGGATTTGTGTGGTGTGTGGGTGGAGGTATGTGGGGTGGGTGGGTGAGGGTATCTGTGTGGGTGTGGGTGGGGATATTGTGTGGTATGTGGGTGGGGGATATGTGTGTGGTGTGTAGGTGGGATGTGTGGTGGTATGTGGGTGTGGGATGTGTTGGTGAGGGATATGTGTGTGTGGTGCGTGGGTTGGGAATATTGCGTGGTAGGGGATGTATGTGATGTGCGGGTGAGGGGATGTGTGTGGTGGGGATTGGGTTAGGGCATGTGTGTGTGGGTGGAGGATGTATGTGTGGGTGGTGGGGTGTGTGTGAGTGGATTGGGGATGTATAGGTGGTTAGGGAGATGTGTGTGTGTGTGGGTAGGGAGATGTCAGTTGGTGGGGATGTGTGTGTATGGTTTGGGGATGTGTGAGTGGATGTGCGATGTGTGGGTTGGTGGGGGATGTGTGTGCGTGGGTGGGGAATATGTGGTCGATGGAGGTGTGGCTGGGGGATGGGTGGTTGGAGGTGTGGGTGTGGAGAGGATGTGTGGGTTAGGATGTGTATGTGGGTGGGCGTGGGATGTGTGGTTGGTGGGGGTTGTTTGTGGGTGGCGAGTGTGTTTTGGTTGGGGGAACAGGTGAGGGCAGTGTGTGTGGGTGGGGATGTGCGGGAGGGGGATGGGTCGGTTGGTGGGGTATGTATGTGTCCCTGGGTGTGTGTTGGTAGGTGGGAGTGTGTGTGTGGATGGGGTGATGTATGGGTAGGTGGGAGATGGGCCTCATAAGATTGTAATTTGCATTGTTTATGTTTACAACATTCATTTCACATTGTTTATTTTTCTTCCTATGTAAATGTATAATGCTCTTGATGAACGAAAGACGAGTGATTGGAAGGGCCGAATGTAAGACGGGCCTGCGTGCCCAATTTGTGACCCTTTTAAAATACAGTTGATTTGATTTGATTTGATTCTTCCCCTGCCACAGTAATCTTTCCTATGTTTATGAAAGCCTCTCTTTAATTTTTATTGTTTATATTCTTTATTTATTATCTCTATCGGTTCTCCCGTCATTGTCTACATTGCTTTGTAGATAGATGTATAATTCTGCTTCTTGAAGTGAGTCTTCAATAAAGGAGATTACGTTGTTGTTTCTTGGTTTGATAGCATTATCTTTGTCTTTTCTTTATGAATTTTCACTTCTAATTGTCGTGACCTCTCGTCTAGTCTGTTTAGTATTTCTTGCATCTGATTTCGTATGTGACAGGTGTGTAGTGTCCTCGGCGAAATCCAAACCATAACGTCGCTTTATAATAGTCCATTGAATTCAAATGCTGGCGGTAGTTATTGTTGCCTTCATAATTCAGTCTATAGTCAGTCAGAATAATAAAGGTAACAATAGGCATCCCTGTCGCACTCCTGTTTTTGTTTCGAATGTATCTGTAACTTTTTCTAACGAAGATCTCTAAATTTAATATCTTAATGTATTGCCTTTATTATAATGATATTCTATGGGATTCCATAATGTCTCATAAATGTCCTAAGGGATTCATTTTCAGTGCTGGCAAAGGCCTTTTTAAACTCCACAAATTCAATATAAACCGGTGATTCCGTTTGATGCTTTGCTCTTTTATTATGCGTAATATGACTGTCTGGATAGCGCAGGATCTATTTGGCCGAAAGCCTGCCAAAGATCCCTTAGTTGTTTGTCAATGGCATCTAATGTTGTATAAAACCTTATATTGTTGATAATCGCCCGCGCGCACACACAGACACGCACACGCCACACACACACACACACACACACACACACACACACACACACACACACACACACACACACACATATACACACACAAATACACACACACAAACAACTTGCACAATAAGTAAAGTAAGCAAACTTACAAGTTGACATGCATGTTATGACCAGAAGACATGTGTGGTGCCTTATTCTGTCTAATAATGGCTGTTTTCCAACTTGCTAGAATCTATCTTTAGAATTCCATATTTCTAATCCTAATTCCCAAGCCTCTTCAGTCTATACACAGTAAGAATTTTTAAACAAGTTGAACTGCCTGTACTTAACATCAATGAAAGAATTCACTAAACAATCTTAGGCATGCTAACGATACAGTGTTACTAGCAGAAAGCGATGCAAGAGTTACAAGACCTAGTAGAACAAGTAAACATGCATAGTGCAGAATGTGGCATTAGATATTAACATCCACATCCAAACACAAAAACTGTGATAATTAGCAGTGGAAAGGAAAGATCATCAATGAAAATCACAAATAAACGGAGAGATACTAGAACAAGTAACAAGTTTCTCCTATCTTAGACATATAATAACAGATGATGGCAGAAGTGAAATAGAAATTACAAAGAGAAAAGGAATGGCCAAAAATGCTTTCAACATCATGAAATCAGTATTAACATCTAGAGAGATTACCAGCGCATTAAAAATGAGAATTGTCAAATGCCACCTATATTCAACGCTACAGTATGGCGCGGAAGCCTGGACATTGAACAAGCAGCTTGAATGTCGCATAGAGGCCTTGGAGATGTGGATATACAGACAAATATGTCGTATTTCATGGAAATTAAAACAATCAAATGCACAGGTTCAAGAAAAACTGGGAATGAAGAGAGAGTTGATAAAAGACAAAGTGAGGAGGCAAGTGAAATATTTCGGCCACATTAAAAGACAAGATACTCTTATAAAATATATACTGGAGGGCAAGGTTGAGGGCAAGCGAGCAAGAGGTAGGCAGAGATACAAGTGAGAGGATAACATCAAGAGATGGGGGAACATCAGCCTGACAGAATGTAAAGTCAAGGCGAGTGACAGATAGTGTTGGAGATTGATTGCAGCCAACCTTCATTGTTGAGACGGCAACTGATTGGTTGACTGATTGCATTTTGCATTACGGAAAATCTTCGACTACACGATATATTTTGTGTGCAATGGGGGGGGCGTATGTTTGGGGGGAAAAAAAAAGCTTTAGCTACTAACTTAAGTGAATCTATCGAGGCGAAGATACATTTTCTGGGTACAGTAGTTGGAGAAGTTGTAGCTCTGAAATGTTACTCAATTAAAACTATCAAACATATGCATGCACATGTACACTCAAAAACAATAAAAGAACGTCTTGGTTTGTCATATATGGAATTGTTATGTTACAGTACAGTCACCTCTAACAGTTGTATAGACTTCTCTCATAATTCAGATATCCAGAGCATAGACTAAAGAAAGTAATACCACTGCTATTCCACAAATGACAATGGCACAATTGGTTAATGCATGTATATCGTACTTCGAAAAGCTTGAATAAGTACTTTGTGTTCATCTAGACACTTCATTTTATTATGTATGAGTTTACCGTTTCATTTTGTTGATGCTCTTCACTTTTATTTTTATTTTTAAAACAAACTGGAACAGGTTTTTGTTGAAAAGAATGAATTTTAAACGAGCAAAGTTTCATCAACAAGGTAACGAAACAATAGCCTTTCAAGATTACGATTTTCAAAGCCAACAAGAGTCGGTCTTTTAAAGAATTATGAGCTTTGTTAACAAGTAGCACTTGCGTACATTCAGATCTACCCAAGCATTTACTGGAAAGCACTTCATACCGCTTGCTGTGTATTGTTCAGTCTGTTAACAATACATTCGATGTAAACGTCATAATGTGCATGCCATCATCACGTAGATTGCCAGATGGCGTAAGCGATTATACTTCTCCATATGTCGCGATCTGTGACAGTATACATCATTGCATGTAGTCGTGGCTTCTATGTCATGATGTCAAGAATCTTTTCTTTCACTATAACTCAGTAGTTTTAAATATGCCATTTTTGTCTTCGCATAATATGGCCAGATAATTAATTCTGACTGTCTCTTTGTGATATTTGTGATATCTTTACGGTCTTGGCCTCTTTCAAAACAGTTTTTTACTCATTTTGACTTACAAGATATATTCAATATTCCTTTTGCAAAACTGCATTTATGTTTCAACCCGGTATATTGCTAATATTTTATGCTAATTTACTAATGCTGGATTACCAATTGGGTAGTGCATTCACAACCGTATGTTAATATTGGTTCTATGTAATGCACAACGGAAGATTGTGGAGAACATCACACAATTAGTTTAATGAGTCAGTGTGACTAAAATACTTAAAAGAATTATAATGAGAAAATTAAGAAATAAAATAAAGCCAGGAATTGGAGAATGGATTTGTGGAAGGTAAAGACACAAACAACACTATATTACATCTTGAGAAACGTTAATAGAAAGAATGACTGAAATGAACAGAGATCTGTATTTCTGCTTTATTAACTACACTAAGACCTTTTGATACAATGAAACACTAAGATTCAATAGGGCATGTTTCCTTAGCGATTCAATGAGCATGCTCAAGAGGATAGAGATGGGGTGGATCCGAAGAGAGTGGTTGCTGTTTGGAGCGGTCTCGACTGACAAAGATCAGTTTCATCTTCGTGCCAGGGCATGCGGGAGTACAAGGAAATGACCAGGCTGACAAGCTCGCAGGTAAGGCTAAGGTGGAGGGTGGACGCGCCATGGACCAGGCTGACATTCTGATTGCTCTACGAGAAGTAAGACTTGTGCGAGAATCAAGTGATGACTGTGAATCTACATCCATGGTCAGACTGCGAGAACAGCAAATCAAAAGAGGGGTGGCCAAATAAGAACACTACGCAGGAAGCCAAAGAAGATTGATTAACCAACACAGAATTGGTGTCGTTAGCCGCTACAAGATGCGGGATTTGCTGAGGAGGGGGTCCGAGCACTTATGGACTGAATGGTTCGATGTGCAATGAGGATGATTTGTCGACTAACTAACTAACTAATGAAACACGAAGAAATGATTACAATGTTGGAAATCTTGTTGTAATTTGCATAGTTAGTTATCGAGGGCCGGTCTCTCTGGCCGAGGGGTTACACCACTTTCTCCGTAATCCCGTTTATCACGCAGAGTCTCGTAGCGGGCGAGAATTGGGAGCGGTTCGTCCCCCGCTGGTGACTTGCGGGATAACTGAGCCGACCGCTCAGAAAGCAATGGCAAACTACTGAGCGTAATCTTGCCAAGAAATCAACAGACAGCTGAAAGGTGCTGCTGTTGACAGCGATGCCCTGTAAAAGGATATGCGAATTTTAAAAAAAAAAAAGTTATCGAGGTGTTGCAGTGGCATGATGGTTAGTACGCTTGTATGCCAACTAGTAGTACGGGTTCAATACCCAGAAGACAGCAGATTATATTTTTGTTGTAATCAATGCGGCTCTGTTGTCAACCAAGCTTGTTAAACATGGGTACCAGACATTTTTTTTTCCTGAATTTTCAGGGAATTGTCTGAGAATTCAAGGCAGTTAGATGAGAAACTGGGCACCTCACCTCTGTTGCTGTGTCTCTGAATATGTGATGGGCTAATACTTCACACTTCTATGGCAGTAACTCTCATGGGACTACTTCCATTCACTTACTGATCCGTACTGAGTGGCCCACACTGATCTTTGTAACCAGTTGCCGGTCTGATTTATCGTTCATTCTTTCTTTGTGGAAATTATTATTAATGTCTGTAAAATTACCCGTGTTAACTGAACTTTTGCAATAAACCTTCTGGTCTTATGACTTCATACTTTGTTTATTTCTGCTTTACATGTCTGTTTGTCATATTTATTTCTATATTGTTTGTATATATTTATCATTCTCTTTATATACCTTTGAAACTGCTATCAGCATAACAAGGTAAATTATTAAAGACGTTCAGATCTCGTGGAAAGAGTATTATTTTACAAAAGTTATCGTGGCTTAAATAATTATATTCAAATGGTTCCCTTTGAATAATGACAATGCAAAAAAGGAACCCGATTCAATATAACAGTGCATTGACATAAAAAGAAACAAAGCGAGCCACACACAAACACCTAGCTATTGCGGGAATATGTGTATATATTGGAGCGCTTTGTGAATTTAGCATAGACGATGAGCACCAACATATTTACGAGTCTTTTATTTGTGGACACCTAAATCTCCTTACTGTTTAGCCATTTCTAATAGTTTCTGTTTATTTTTTTAAGAACATATATATTTGCTCTGAACACGTAAAATGTTCCTTCATCTGATTACTGGACTTGTAGGGCTTCAGTGTTAGTCAACTCTGTAAATAGTGCAACCTTGCCGTTGTCTGAAAATGAGAATATATGCAGAAACATTTTGCCTAAGTGGAGTATTCGCACTGTCACCAATGATTCAAAGAGTACGTTAGATGGTGCAATATATTTTGACTGTATCCCTGATTACACAGAGGAGTTTGAAATTATCATGTGGAACAAAAGTGTTTGGCAACCACGAGATTACCAGCGACTTTTTTGTCCGGGAAGATGTCAGAAAAACAGATTTGTCATTGCCGATGGATACGGGACGTGCTCCACTATCAAATGTTTTCCTTGTGACTGCGATAAGCCAAAGTGCCAAATTTACGGTACTTGTTGCCCGGATGTTGATGACCTAAGTAATGGCATAACTGATATTCGGTTAAATTATGAAAACACTTCAGCTACTGCTGGTTGTGGTAATACAAGTCAGGGATACGATCAAAGTGACAATGTGTCAGAGATGCCAACAAATGTTGGAGACAATGTGACACAATATTGTGACAGGTTCAATGACACGCATTCTTATTTGTCCGTTAGATCCTGTCCCGACTATTATACCGACAACCTAATTCGATACTTGTGTGAAAGTGACCTTCCACTCAGCAAGCGAAACATCTCTAAGCTACTTTCACGTGACCTCTACCGAAACACATGTAACCTATTTTAACGAATATTGTGCCAAATGCAATGGCATCTCAGAGGTATGTATGAACTCTGCGCTCGAGTTATATATGTGTGTGTGGTGTGGTGTGCGTGTATGTGGTCCTCACTTTAGGCAATGACCTGTTCGGCTGGCAAAAGACAACGAAAGATGATTTCTCCCGCCAGTTTTGATGAACTGAAAGTACAATAAGATGTTCGTTATTGATCATATACAACTCAAACTTTTGATTTACACCATATCCAGATAAACATACAATGTCAACTAACAGTTAAATTAAATTGTTAATATCCTTTACAGGACATCGCTGTCAACATCAGCATCTTTCAGCTGATTGTTGATATCTTGGCAAAATTACGCTCAGTAGTTTGCCATTGCTTTCTGAGCGGCCGGCTCACATACCCTGTAAGTTATCGACACGATTCGAACCACTGCTGATTCTCACCGTCGTCACGTTACTTACGAGAGTATATGAGATTACGGAGAAAAGTCGCTAACCTCTAGGCCAGGAAGCCGGCCTACTAACAGTTAATAAAAAATAAATTAAAATAGACAAGAGAGGGTGGAGATGTAAATCTACACGATAAGAATGTAAATTCACGAATAATTAATGAATAAATAATATATATATATATATATATATATATATATATATATATATATATATATATATATATATATATATATATATATATATATATATATATATATATATATCTGTTTAAGTTTCCCGCTAATCACTGGTATCATGAAGGCTAATAGACTACAATGGCTGGAGCATATAGTAAGAATGGAAGATAATACGGAAACAAAACTCGCTTACACTCAGGAATTAAATGACCGTAGACCCCGAGGTAGACCAAGAAGGCGGTGGAGAGATAATACATGTACAGACCTACATCCACCAGAGAGACGAATGGAGACGGATTGTATTTGCAGCAAAGAACCTCAATGGCTCGGAAAGCTGAAGAAGAAGAAGATATATATATATAAAACTTAAATGCATTTACCAGACATTAAACTCACATCTTTATTGACATAATATGAAGATATAACAAATGGAAATAGAGATGGAATGATAACAAAAAATGAGAATTAGGATACCTCGAGAAAACAAAATGAATCTTAGTGCTTTCTTCGTCATTCCTAGGATTATATACTATCCTTGCTCAGTTCTAGCAATAATAGTTGTCACAATATCTCACTTTTCTCGAACTGTTAATCGCTCATTATCAGTTTTTTTTGTTTTTTTGTTTTTTTTTAAACTCCCCCATATCCACAAACTACTAGGAATCAAACAATTACAGGAACAACTGCCAAGGACAGAAAGAGGAACACTAGACCGCCGTGACATCATTCATATCCTGGTTTGTCCTTGTTTTTTACTTTTTTTCTTCGACAATCCTCTAGCTTCCTTAATACTTTTAGAACGTCAATGGAGTTGTGAAATTGCACACTGGATGATTTCGAAGAGTGAAAATGAGCAATTTCTGTAGGAAAGCAGTTACCTAAGAACAAAGAAAAACTAATATAACAAACTTAGCTAGCTCTGAAACACTCATCAGGAAGTTAACTTACACGGTGTTTTTCTTTTCTTCATTTCGTTTTTGTTGTTAGCCGTTCATCTGCAGGCCCTAATTGTATGGATTTTTTGCCCTGGCCATGCGGGAGTGCGGGTGAATGAACAGGCTGATAGGCTGGCAAGGAATGCATTTCGTGGTGATAAATTATCTATTGACAATAGAGGTGTTCGTGCGCCTGTGGGACCAGGTGGAGAAGGAAGAAAAACAGACTGAGAACCTGTATGTGGAAAGAATGAGATTGCGGGGGATCGGCAGGGGTTCTGTAACCCCTGCCGATCCCCCGCAATCTCATTCTCAAAACAGAGCGAAGACAATGAGAACTGTCAATCATATAGTAGTTGGAACGATTAGCAGTATGACTCTTCGCTTGCTGTTTAACGAGAGGACGCAGCGAGTATGAAAATTTCCTCAGTGTAGTGATGTTGGTTCTTAGCGCAACACAACTCAACAACTCATCTGCAGGCCTGTAGTTTTCAACAATATTGTGATATCAAGGGTAGGGAGGGGGTGAGAGAGAATAAAGCAAGAGAGCAAACAACATTGCACTTAAAACCGGCTCATGTCAGGTTTAATTTTATGTGACAAGTAGAATGTTGGGGTAACTTTCCAACCCCCACCTCCTCCGATACGTTTAGTAAATTAACGAAAACCAGACGTAGATGTAATAGAGTGTGCCTAAATGTCCAATAAAAGTACAGGACGTTATTTTGGGGCAAGTGCAGAAATTCAGATATCTAGGCACATGGATAACATCAGATGAACATGCATCACTGAGATAAAGAGCAGAATAGGACAAGCAAAAACTGCATTCTATCAAATGAGGAACATTTTGTGCAATAAGTCGCTGTCCTTGAAAGTTAGAAAAAGAGTTATTGTATGTTACATAGAACCAGTTTCAACATACGGCTGCGAATATTGGATAATTAATAAGGAGGCGAACATATCACTGGAAGCCTTAGAGATGTGGTTTTATTGAAGAATTATGAAAACTACTTCGACAGCCAATAAGACCAAAAACTAATTGGACAGCCAAAAAGAGCAATTGGGTCGTTTTAAAGGAAGCTGGGTCGCTAAGACAACTTATTACAAACATCAGAAAGAGGCAGTCATCATTTTTGGCCACGTTATGTGAAGACAAAATCTGGAACATATTGTGACAACCGGAAAGATTTGCGGAAAAAAAGAGATATAGAGTAGACTCTTGACAGTCTTGTGTCATGGCACGGAAGAGAGTCAACACACCAATTGATCCATTACGTCGAGATCGTTATTTGTGGAGCGGCATGATCGCCCGCGCCAGCCGGTGGGCACTAGATTATGAGATTTGGTAAGCTTTACTAGAACACAATCACACGTGTCGAAATACGTGTAATTAATAAACATACAACTGCATACAAACTAAACAAAAGTTATTTAGTTGATATTAATCTTGCCCGACTGTCATATGTACAGTTGTATACCACGAGATAGGAGTGGGGTCGAATGAAATCATACAGGCAATGCATGTTGACTAGAAATACGAGTTCTCCTCTCTGTACATTAATAGAGAGATGTAATCACATAAATTAAGAACAGACTAAGATGATTTTTTTTTTAAATCTCCATGTTATAAAATTAAGAGCATCTTCCCAGGTCTGTAAATTTGTTTAATAAGCCACTTCTTGCTTGAAATACTGAATCAATTTCAATGAATGGCAGTGATTCTCGGACAATTAGTAAACGTGTGTGTGTGTGGGGGGGGGGGGGGGGGGGAACTGCACTGAAGATAACAATAATACAGTGACAGTGGTAGAAAAGAAAACGACATACATGATAACAGATGATGGTGAGTGGTTGAGCTCATGATTACAAAATGTAAATAATATTCACAGTTCATAAAGTTCGTAAGCAGATGTGTAAAATGGAATATCTACACGATTTTCACGCCTTGGTGAATTAATAACAACTTACAAAATTGTTTGTGAACGTAGCTGTAGGAAGCTTCTTTCTACCCCCCCCCCCCCTCCTCACCCCACCCCAGAGGAAATTTTAAGGTTTCCTTCCGGGGGAGGAGGGGGGGAGGAGGGGAGAATTAGGACCACAGATTGCCAGACTTAACTGGATTCAGGACCCCACACATAACACGATCGCACCCTTGCTTGAATTAATGTGAACGTGTGGGTGTGTGTGTATATAAGGGGCGTTCATATGAAATCCGTTCGTACCGGCACCGCGCGTAATTGCGTACGTTGAACATGATCATTTTATAGCCATGTGATAAGTACAGACCAATGAATAAAGAGCATGTGCTTATCATCCCATGATGCATAGATTCTGTTTCTGACCGTTGAGAAAATGGCCGGGTTGATCCAAATCCGTCCAAAGAAGCTCAAAGAGCAGTGATTCAGTTTCTTTCACTTGAAGGATGTCGACCAGTGGACATTCATCGAAGAATGCAGGCAGCGTATGGTAACAAGTGTGTGTCGAAGACAACACTGACAGACTGGGCACGAATGTTTCGGAAAGGACGTCAGTTCACGACAGTTCTTTGACGGCCGGGTCAAGCACATATTGTTGCAACAGAAAAAACCATTGCCAAAATTGATGCAGCAGTACAGATGAACCGTTGTCGAAGCATACGTTCGCTAGCGAAAGAATTTGATGTGCCAATTGGGACAATTCAAAAGATCGTTCGTAAGAAACTGCAATATCGGAAGGTGTGTTCACAGTGGGTACCACGAATGTTGACCGGCCACCAAAAAGAGAAACGGGTGGGATGGTGTTTGAACCACTTGCTGCGTTACAGAGTAGAGGGTGGTGCATTTCTATTCCGCATAGTGGCAGGCGTTGAATCATGGTGTCACCACTTTGAGCCGAGCAGCAAAAGAGAGAGCATGCAATTGAAGCATGCTGGATCACCAAAAGCCAAAAATACAAGTTACAGGTTTGTTGACCGATTTTAAAGAACCTGGTATCAACATCAACTCTACCCACTACTTGCAAACACTAGATAAGCTGCAAAAGGCCATTAAGAATAAACGACCCGGCATGCTTTCTCGCGGTGTGATTTTGTTGCACTGATACTGCTGGTCCACATGACGCAACGATTGTGCAGGAAGCATTAGCAACGAAGAAGTGGAAAACTCTGCAACATCCAGCCTATAATCCTGATTTGTCGCCATGTAATTTTCATTTGTTCGGACCTCTAAAAAAAGCTCTCAGGGGGCAACGATTTCACACAGATGCAGACGTAATGAACGCGGTAAACACTTGGTTCAGTGAGCAACCACAATCCTTTTTTGCGGACGGCATTCGCCGCCTACCTAAGCAATGGGACGCTTGCCTGAAGTTCTACGGCGACTTCTACTGACCAATCCATGGTGCATAATTCATTCGAAATAAATGCTTTGTTTAATTCTACCACACCTGTTAATGTTTCGTTCATGCTTTTGTAATAAATTCATTGGAACGGGTTTCAAATATATATGTTTATGCACCAACAACAAGCAGTAGTGATGAAGAAATACAACACTTTTATGATGAAGTAGAAATGGCGATAGCTCAAACTGGATCACAAGAAATAAACATAATACTTCGAGATTTGAATGCAAAAAGTAGGAAAAGGAACAATCCAGGATATAGTGGGGAATTATGGTTTAGGTACAAGAAACGAAAGAGGAGAGAAACAAATAGAATTGGCAAATATTAATGATATGATAATTGGAACCACGTGGTTTAAACACCATAAAAGGACGACTATACACATGGAAAAGCCCTGATATTAAAGTACTCAACCAAATTGACTACGTACTTATTAATAAAAGATTTAGAAATGCGTTAATTAATGTAAAGACTATGCCTGGTGCTGACTGTAATAGTGATTAAGTACATCTATGTGGACAAATAAAAATAAGTTTAAAGAGAGCGGACAAATGGTTAAGAACTTGAGACTTAATAAAGAGGTTCTGAAAGTAGATAGCACGCGGTCATAATGGCTGGGTCTGCTCAGATTGGTGAAGTATTGGTGCATGATAAGGCAGATGTGGTCAGGGCCTAGTGGGATTATATGAGAATCATCACAGCCTGGAAAGAATGGAGTGGCAGGCAGCGACCTAAGGAATTGATAGATATTCAGACCTCTAGACGCATACATAACTCAGGTCTACACACATTTTGGTGCCTTAAGTTTTACAGCTGTTCTTTTAGGTAATTTTGTGTTGCTGATTCCATAAATGTAATCACAGTTTTATTTTTTCCATCAGCTCTAGTTTTTGAGATAACTAAAAATGACCTTCTTAGTAAGGCAATTGTTATGTACAAGCCTAGAGTAAGCTGCCACCAGTAACATTTTGACTGTAATCTGTGTTCATTTTATGTGTAATTATTGTGCATTTATTGAATTCTTATAAAATCCTAAAAATGCATTAAAACGTT
The DNA here is from genome assembly GCA_014155875.1 of Cepaea nemoralis. Classification (NCBI taxonomy): domain Eukaryota; kingdom Metazoa; phylum Mollusca; class Gastropoda; order Stylommatophora; family Helicidae; genus Cepaea; species Cepaea nemoralis. Next base: position 203,788 of record JACEFZ010026779.1, read on the forward strand.
TTCACTAGCATTTTTTTTATGTAGTGAACACACAAAAAAGCTTCTTTTCGAGGATTTCCTAGAATGTGATATGCCCCGACAGTCTGCCATCATGTGGGCATCTGTCAGAAGTATGAGTGCTGCCGCCAAGTTATTACTATCTCTGGCGAGTAACCTCAATTTGTCAGAATTCCGGACTGAGACCATAATTAGTCTGAAATTGACTCGGGACAAAATCTATATGGCTGAAATAAAGATTAAGCCCCTGGATACTCAAGAGTGCAGCTGTGAATGGCTCGTTAATATTTCTAATTAGCTTGTCTTGATATCACCAAGGAGGAGGGAAGGTAAGATTAGATGTCTAGGTTCAAGTCTCTAAATGGACTACTAGGCAGTGCAGGTTTTTTCCCCTGACAGAACTCCCCATCCCTGATATGTATTTAATCCCCCATCAAGGTGAGCAAGGAAATTGCTTCCCTTGGAAAAAAGTATAACGATTGAACTATGAGTTAAAAGCAAACTATCAACTTTTATTGTCTATCATTAATCATTCAAAATATGATGGTTATCAGGATGTTGATAATGAAACTGTAGAGGTTATGCAGTATAACAGGCACATATATTAGTAATGAATATAAAAAATAAAGGAAGTGTTTTACTTTTCCTGCCATAAGGCATACCCTACCACGCCACCCATGATGGTATGAATAAAATGTTCGTCTATTTGTGGTCATAATATTAATAAATTACTAAATGCATAGAGTGGTTATGAGTGATGTGGTCAAAATCACACCGATCGCATTTACTTCCCGACACGTTTCCTGCAACCTATTTTAGGCTGGTTTAATCTGCAATGAGTTTGGTAAAACAACTCATCATCATCAAGTGTCCTGCCGGATGGTGCAGGCGTTCATGACTCTCCACAGATCTCGGACTTTGGTGTTCTAGAACAACTCTGCTGCTGATATTTCTCCATGCCACCGTCTCAATCCATCCAGCATCATTTCTCTTGGTCTGCCGCTGCCTCTCTTTCCCTCTATCTTTCCAGTTGTCATGATGTTCTCCAATGCCTCTCTTCTCATCACATGACCAGAGAATGCTGTTTGTTTCTTTCTTATTGTTGTATACAATGTTAAAGTTTCATTAGCCTCTTTCAGGCAATCATTGTTAGTTACTCTGGCAGTCCAAGGAATTCCCAATATTCGTCTCAGGAACTACATCTCTGTTGCTTCTAGGTTCTTCCTAATTTGTTCATTTACATTCCACGATTCACTGCCATACAGAAAAACTGGTTCTATATAGCACTTCAGCACTCTCTTTCTTACATTCAGTGATAGTATATATATATATAACATAAGTGTGTAGTTTTTGAAAATATTTCTTTTCCAAGTTTTGTATTTACCTATTATGTTGCATGACCTCCACAGAGGGCGAATACAAAATGTGTAACGGCAATATTTTCAAAAACTGCACAGTCATTAAAAATACACCCTGTATGTTGTGCATCTTCCATCTGTAGATAGTCTAAAGCAACTAGCAATGTGTTATTTACAATAACTAAGCTTGTAACTAGATTGTACAGTCCGTTGTTAATGCATGTTTTGATACAATTCTTCATTTTTACTAAGTGGGCAGAATACTTTCAAGAACTACTTAACCACAAACATAATAACTTAGAAAACTTCACTTTTGTGCCTAAAAGCTATGGACAACAAGAGCTAAACTCCATCCCTGCTGAAGTCAAATCAGTTATACAGGAAAGTCCTAAAGACAAATCACTAGGTCTAGATGGAACTAACCACAGAAACTATTCAGGCATGTGGTAAAAGCAGGAGTTAAATTATTGACATGACATTTTAATATAGCAAGGAAAGAAAGAAAAGTCCCAAACGATTGGCAACATGCAATAATAGTACCAATATAGATAAAGAAACGCAATATGAGAAAGTGCGAAACATGCATATGTATATCACTCCTGAGCCATATAGGGAAAATGTACGCAAAACTATTGGAACAAACACCAAGACCCATAGATGAATAACAGTTAAGCAAAGTACAATTCGGTTTCCGGAAAGGTAAAAGGTGCACTGATGTACTATTCACACTTTAAAAAAATATGCGAAAAACCATGGAATATATTGACCAGCAGAATATTGTGTTGGCAGATCAGAAAAAGGCGTTCGATTGAGTAGATAGATACAACTTATGGATAATCCTTGAAGACTGTGGGATACAAGGACAATTGCTAGAAAATATTACAGACATGTACCATTCGAGCCGAAGTGCAGTAAGAACACAAGAAGGTATTCATATATGTTCACAGTCAATACAGGAGTGAGACAGGGATTTGTGCTCTCTCCTCTGCTATTTAATATCTACATGGACAGAATATCCAAAGAAGCAAGCCTCGACAGAACTGATTCAGAACATTTAGATCTCTTTTTTTCCAGATGGAACAACTGATCAACAGGAAATAAATGAACTTCAATAGTTTATCAGTGCCTGTTTTATAGCGACGAAGGCAGACTGCAAAATCATATTAATAATCTGAGTTCAACATGCAGCAGATACAATATGAGTATAAATACAGCCAAAAACCGAAGTAATGCAAGTTAGCAGATCCCCTAGTCCACTAAATATAAAGATAAATAGCACATCTCTGAAGCAAGTTAAAGAATTCAAATATCTTGGAAGTATGATCACAGAAGATGGCAAAATTTGACAGAGAAATCGAAATCAGATGTCAAAAGGCAAGTGTACTTGCATATCAACTATCACCCATGCTGAAACTTCCAAATATACCCATGTCCGCAAAACGATAGATTAATAAACAGTATATTCACACCAACCCTATGCTACCAATCTTAAACTTGGACATTATCCAAATCACACTTTCGCTAAATCAACACCTGCGAGATGAGATGCCCGAGGAGAGCTGCCAACTTAATAATCCAAGACCGTGTAAGAAATGTTGTTATCAGTCAGACAGTGTGATCGACACCTTGTGCCTCATTTATTGAAAGACAAAAGATCAAGTGGTTTGGCCGTCTCGTTAGAATGCAACACCATCAACTACCATCACTGAATCTACATCAAAGATCATCTGCGACGAGAACAAGAGGACGCCCGAGAAGAAATTGGATTGACGACTATCAAAGACATTGTACAACCACACGGAATGACACTATCCTATGTCACCCACCGAGCTCTGAAGCGTCAGTTATTCCTCCCCACGACGCTAGACGGCAGAAGTGGAAGTTGATGATGATGATGATGATGATGATGATGATGATGATGATGATGATGATGATGATGATGATGATGATGATGATGATGTCTTCAGCTGTTTGTTTATAATGATTCGCTCATTTCATATTAAGCCCATTAAGATTTGGTTGGTTGTTTGGTTGATTGACGATTTGGTGTTAGTTGGCTGATTGGATGGTTGGTTGGTTGGTTGCTTGGTTGGTTGGTTGTTTGATTGGTTGGTTGGTTGGTTGGTTGGTTGGTTGGCTCTTTCATTCGTTTGTTCGTCGTCGTTCGTTCGTTCGTTAATTGTTCTTTGCTGATTTTGTGGTTGGTTCTTTGGTTGGTTGGTTGGTTGGAAGATTTGCTGATTTGTTCGTTCGTTCCTTGTTCGTAGGTTCGTTCATTCATTTATTCGTTCTTTCATTGGTTATTGATATGTTGGTTTTTAATCCTATAAAATACTAGAATTCGTAACTCGTAAGTCAGATTCATTAGAGTTCAGTTTACCTAAGTCCTGGAAATAGCTTCATCCATCGCAGTGAAGTTAGTGTACAGGCGCTTCTCCCGACCCACTACTAAATCATCTTCTCCACTGGAATCTGTTGCAAAGCTTTCTTCCCATCTCCAAGCAAGGAAACCAGAAGGATCTACAAGACTGATACTAGAACTTCACACTTCAAGCAAGGAAACCAGGAGGATCTACAAGAATGATACTAGAACTTCACACCTCCAAGCAAGGAAATTAGGAGGAACTACAAGAATGTTACTAGAACTTCACACTTTCAAGCAAGGAAACCAGGAGGATCTACAAGATTGATACTAGAACTTCACACCTCCAAGCAAGGAAACCAGGAGGATCTACAAGACTGATACTAGAACTTCACACCTCCAAGCAAGGAAACCAGGAGGATCTACAAGACTGATACTAGAACTTCACACCTCCAAGCAAGGAAACCAGGAGGATCTACAAGACTGATACTAGAACTTCACACTTCCAAGCAAGGAAACCAGGAGGATCTACAAGACTGATGCTAGAACTTCACACCTCCAAGCAAGGAAATTAGGAGGAACTACAAGAATGTTACTAGAACTTCACACTTTCAAGCAAGGAAACCAGGAGGATCTACAAGATTGATACTAGAACTTCACACCTCCAAGCAAGGAAACGAGGAGGATCTACAAGACTGATGCTAGAACTTTCACACCTCCAAGCAAGGAAACCAGGAGGATCTACAATACTGATACTAGAACTTTCACACCTCCAATCAAGGAAACCAGGAGGATCTACAATACTGATGCTAGAATTTTCACACCTCCAAGCAAGGAAACCAGGGGGATCTACAAGACTGATGCTAGAACTTTCACATCTCCAAGCAAGGAAACCAGGGGGATCTACAAGACTTATACTAGAACTTTCACATCTCCAAGCAAGGAAACCAGGAGGATCTACAAGACTGATGCTAGAACTTCACACCTCCAAGCAAGGAAACCAGGAGGATCTACAAGAATGATACTAGAACTTCACATCTGCGGAACTGCATATTAGGATGTAATCAGATCATGATTGAGCACGGCACATACAGGTAGGCTGGGACTGGGCTAAGGTTGATAATGTTTCCTTCACGTTTTAAGTTTTTAATTGTCTACAGATTCCAAGACAATGCCCATGGGAAAATATTAATAGCGTATCTCTGGCAATTGGCTAACGTCAGTTAAAACTGGACATTTTTTAGTATTAATTCTGAAACAAACCACACAAGACATCAGTAGACAGTCTAAGCGTTATTAAATAGAGTATTGCACCTGTACTTAGGAAACAAGAATTAACAGGCTCATAAAGAAAATTGTCAACTCAAAACATAATATGCACTTCTGCCTGCTTTTATTTCAGTTTACGCCGTGGAACTTTTCCATCAAATGTGTACATTCTCAAAGGGTATACACAGCTCAGAACGATGATGAATTTCTTAGACTGAGTCTCAAAAATGACTCCCGCTGTACTGTGACTCAGATTCCACCTTCAGGCTACAAACATTACAAATGTGACTCGAGGTGGTTTAATCAGGTCGTGAGTACGTGCAATGTGACAGGTCGATGGGCGAAATATGATAAAGATGTTGTCACATCTTGTGCAAAACCAAGTTTATTGTTAGATCGTGCATGCTACACTGATGACGTCACACACTGCTATAGTAATGTCTTCTGTGCTATGTGTAATATGCAGAGTTATCCTCAATGGATACACAATTGTAATATGTCTTGCAGTCAAGGCAATCCAACGGTGATACACCTACCTTTTAGTCTTTTGTTTAATTTTGGTAACCACAATCAACAAGAAGATTCTCAGTTATTTTCCCAGCGCAATAATACATCGAGTTCTGAGTGGACAAGACCAGATGGAAAGAGTCTATCTTTGGAATGTTCGCCAGGAAAGATTTTGCTCAATGGAACGTGTTCGTCAGCTATCAATACTATTTCTGGGTTGGCTTACAATATTAGCATTTTATATGTTCCTAAATCTTCACATATTGTGACAGAAAATAATAGCGTACTCTCTCATTTGGAACCTGTAAATGATGATAATCTTTGGTTACTATATTTTGTTGGGTTTACTGGAAAAGTTAAAAGTATTCTTTCAGCACAATACGATTACAATGAAATAGAATTAAGAATAATATTTCCCAAAACCGTTGATCAGTGGCGGAATGCATCAGATAAACAAACTAATCTTGCGACAATTCTAAAACCACATACTTTCATGTATCTTTTAAAGGGTTTCATAATTGCAACTAGTAAGCAAGGTCGGGACGAATTTGAAAATACTATGTTAAGACAACTCATTACAGACGAATTCATAGTGGAAATCGATGTTAACACATCAATAAATCTTACACCCGTTGTCATTCATGAAAATCAGAAATATTTGTTTGATGATTATTATATACAGAAGAACAATCTTTCTTATTTAGAAGCATCAATGGAGCCCAAACTACGAATGCCACGTAAGTTAGACATCGACGAAATCAAGATGAATTGCCTTGTCATGTCACCGGTGCTAAGTTGTCCATTTGTTACATTTACTCAGTTACATTATGCAATTGCTGTCAATAAAAACGTGTTTCCGCCAACTATGGTTATTACTGTCAAATTGCACGGCGGGTGACTTTGGAACTTAAAGAGGCAGATGAGCTTAATCTTGTATCTGTTACTGATACGGGAGACTTGAGAGTGTGTCAACATGTTTTACAGAGTAAACACACCTATATCCCGCCAGTTATAGTCAGTGGCGATGCTAAACTATTTGTTGCTCTAGAAACACTTACGATTACGTGTATAAGCGTGTCTTTATTGTTTTTGGTTCTCACTTTATTGACGTATATTTTATTATTAGAATTGCGAAACTCTGCTGGAGAGAATATTATCTGTCTGTGTTCTAGTCTTTTTTTAGCTCAAGCATCTTTGATCATCGCTTCCCGCATTAAAAAGACTGGTATCTTGTGTACTGCGTTTGGGATAAGTATCCATTACTTATGGCTAAAAGTGTTTTGTTGGTGTTTTACTTGTAGTTATAACATGTTTCGGGTATTTACTTCTAAAACTCGAAGTATGCGTTCCTCCGTTCCACCTAAGAAAGATCTGTTAATGAAATTGTTTTTATGTTCAGCTGCTCCGGCTGTGGTCGTCTCCACTGTCATTGTGGCAAATATTTTGTCTTCTGATAGAAAAAGTACTGGTTACGGAAAGAAGCACTGTTCCTTAGACATACCTTTACTTGTATTTATTACTTTATTAACGCCAATACTTGGAATTCTATTGTCTAATTTTCTTTTCTACATAATTTCTGTCATCAAAATTCACAATATTCGAAAACTACAAACTCTCGAATATGTATCAAAACAGGAAAGCATTCGGAGCATCTACATCTACCTCAAGCTGTCCACAGTAACGGGAACTTTCTGGATACTCACTGTCATATCAGAAGCCATAGACATTGACTCTCTCAGAGTTATTGCTATTCTCTTAAATGGATTACAGGGTGTTTTCATTTTTGTGTCGTTTGTCTGTAATAAACGTGTCTTCAAAATATGCAAACACCATCTAGGCTTCTAACGTGCATGTGTGTAATGCACAACATTCATAGTAATAACATTTGAAACGGATATGTAACTAAGTAATGTATTTGATAATAAATCATTTAAAGCAAAAGAAACTGCTTCAGATTTCTACTGAACAAAATGTGAGGTCGTTAGAAGCTCACTAAATTACAAACGTAATTGGAACAATAAGTAATAATACAATTATTAACGTTAAAAAAATCTGTGGGATACGAATGATGAGCCTCTTTTGAATGTAAGGCATCACAATACATCATTTCATGATTTATCAAGTCTCATCTCAGCATTGAAGGTCAGCTTTAATGAGTGTCAGAAATCGAGGTTTCCAAACTGGCGTTTAGTTATAGGTTAAGTTGGCATTCCAAGAAATTAAACTCGATACAAATGTTTCTCGTAAGCTGATTTAAAGTCACTGGATATTCATAAAAACAGCCAAGAAATAGCTCGTTGAAAAGATGTAGTTGGTACCCCCAGCAGTGAGAACGAGGAATTTAGATATGCAAAAAAAAGTGTTGTTGTTGTTGTTTTTTTTTTTTTTTCATAAACGCTGCATATAGCAGGCAACCTCCCTGGCTTACCCGCTTTTGGAAAGATATAAATGTTCCCCAGATAAAACTAACTGTGATTTAAAGGGGTTTACAAGTACATAAGCTTTCATTGGCACCTTGCCGTCTTGACAGACGATAGTTTGTGCCTCAAAAAGGCATAATAACTGTTACCCATGGCGGTAGAGAATGTGACTGATAAGGCCAATTTGCGCTGTAAATGTTCGTTCACAGTGGGTGCATGTGAACACGTGGTCATTTCCACCATCGTGCACCATCTTACGTATCACACGCTTGGTGTGTGACTAATCTGCAATAATTTTCTCCTTTGTCTTTATTCCATTTCTGATGTTTGCCCTTCATGCAACACGTTCAGCGGCGACTTGCTCCCAAAGTACATTATCAATGCCTGTATCAATCATGTCCCGTTTACACACATCTTTGTATCGTAGTAGAGGCCGACCCTGAGATCTCTTACCCATCTGTAATTCACCAAAGAAGATGTCTTTTGGTATTCTACCATCATCCATCCTCCTAAGATGTCCTATCCAGACTGAGCATGGAATAAACCGTCACACAACCTGATCTTTCCAATACTTCAGTATTTTTTGATTTTGTCTTGCCACTTAATACCAAGAATTCTTCGCAGACACCGCATATGAAAGCTGTTTAAACGTTTCTCTTGGTGTGAGTAAGTTGTCCAGGTTTCACTGCCATAAAGAAGAGTACTAAGGACACAGGCTTGATAGACAAGGACTTTTGTTTTGGCAGTAAGCTTCCTACATAAGCTACACATAAACATAAACATACAGTATTATGGAAGAACTATGAATTTAAACAAACTACCACTGTGTTTATTAACTTTTCATGGTCGTTCAACAATGGATGGTATGAATAAATAAAACGTGTTGTTGAAACATTGATATGAATGTATTAGTTGATGTTTTGATATGTAGGTGGTTTGTGATGAGAGAATGATGTATGATCAAACGCCATGTACACCATTTATGTCAAGTCTTGGTCAGATATGACTGAGCTACCGTATAACAGTAGACAGTACTACCTGCTTCTGTCAGCGCCGAATATTGGGCGGCCTTTCCAAACCCGACACCCCACATTGTGCTAACGGCTTCGGGCCGAAAAATTCAATTGGGAGGGTACAAGTCTTATCCTGGTGTGAGGAAGTGCAACGTAAAGACTAAATGTCATGGCAGGGAAGACCAGGCCCTAAGCCTTGGTTGGTAACTGGTCTAGGATCAAAGCTCTGACAGGCGGACAGTAAGAGCATTGTTTTGCTGCAGCTTCTGCAGCTTGTCTTGTTCCAGATGTATTGGTGTTACCTTTCCTCTGGAGTGAACTAGTTAGGCCGAGAGAGGGATCATGCTGCATGGGCGACACATGGTCTCTAAATACAGCTCAGGCTTTGTGTTATGGAGAGATAACCCCATTTTACAAACTATTATCTGTCAAGACGGCAAGATGCCAGTCAGTCAGTCAGTCATGTACACCATGTAGAAAATAACATGTATACAACTTACTGGCACAACTTACTGGCACAACTTACTGGCACAACTTACTGGCACAACTTACTGGCACAACTTACTGGCACAACTTACTGGCACAACTTACTGGCACAACTGACTGGCACAACTTACTGGCACAACTTACTGGCACAACTGACTGGCACAACTTACTGGCACAACTTACTGGCACAACTTACTGGCACAACTTACTGGCACAACTTACTGGCACAACTTACTGGCACAACTGACTGGCACAACTTACTGGCACAACTGACTGGCACAACTTACTGGCACAACTTACTGGCACAACTTACTGGCACAACTTACTGGCACAACTTACTGGCACAACTTACTGGCACAACTTACTGGCACAACTTACTGGCACAACTTACTGGCACAACTTACTGGCACAACTTACTGGCACAACTTACTGGCACAACTTACTGGCACAACTTACTGGCACAACTTACTGGCACAACTTACTGGCACAACTTACTGGCACAACTGACTGGCACAACTTACTGGCACAACTTACTGGCACAACTTACTGGCACAACTGACTGGCACAACTTACTGGCACAACTTACTGGCACAACTTACTGGCACAACTTACTGGCACAACTTACTGGCACAACTTACTGGCACAACTTACTGGCACAACTGACTGGCACAACTTACTGGCACAACTTACTGGCACAACTGACTGGCACAACTTATTGGCACAACTTACTGGCACAACTGACTGGCACAACTTACTGGCACAACTGACTGGCACAACTTACTGGCACAACTTACTGGCACAACTTACTGGCACAACTTACTGGCACAACTTACTGGCACAACTTACTGGCACAACTTACTGGCACAACTTACTGGCACAACTTACTGGCACAACTTACTGGCACAACTTACTGGCACAACTTACTGGCACAACTGACTGGCACAACTTACTGGCACAACTTACTGGCACAACTTACTGGCACAACTTACTGGCACAACTGACTGGCACAACTTACTGGCACAACTGACTGGCACAACTTACTGGCACAACTTACTGGCACAACTTACTGGCACAACTTACTGGCACAACTTACTGGCACAACTGACTGGCACAACTTACTGGCACAACTGACTGGCACAACTTACTGGCACAACTTACTGGCACAACTTACTGGCACAACTTACTGGCACAACTTACTGGCACAACTTACTGGCACAACTTACTGGCACAACTTACTGGCACAACTTACTGGCACAACTTACTGGCACAACTGACTGGCACAACTTACTGGCACAACTGACTGGCACAACTTACTGGCACAACTTACTGGCACAACTTACTGGCACAACTGACTGGCACAACTTACTGGCACAACTGACTGGCACAACTTACTGGCACAACTTACTGGCACAACTTACTGGCACAACTGACTGGCACAACTTACTGGCACAACTTACTGGCACAACTGACTGGCACAACTTACTGGCACAACTTACTGGCACAACTGACTGGCACAACTTACTGGCACAACTTACTGGCACAACTTACTGGCACAACTTACTGGCACAACTGACTGGCACAACTTACTGGCACAACTGACGAAGAAACCTCTTAAGTGCATGCTCCACTTTGAGACGCGTTACACATCAGCTTGATGTATTCACACTGGGTGTTTGCACGAGGATCAGCCGCTCCGTTATGTGAGTGTATTACATATTGCCTGTTGCTCCTTAGAGAGCTGTAATGAAACAAAACCAGGATGTGTAATATATATCTGTCTACACATCTCAGAACATATATATTCGCATAAATATATATATATACTTGAGTTTTTCTCATTTAAGTTCACCTCATTTACTCCTCTCTCTCTCTCTCTCTCTCTCTCTCTCTCTCTATATATATATATATATATATATATATATATATATATATATATATATATATATATATATATATATATATATATATCTTTCTCTCTCTTTCCAACTCTGCCCCCTCTCTCTCCGTACCTCTTTCTCACTGTCAGTCTGAAGGGATTTAGTCGCAATCCCAGTTAAACATAACACGCCTTCACTTCTCCGTCGTGTCATTATGAATGAGTGTCATAAGTCCTCTGTCTATTCTCATGACATTATGCAGACAAGGTGAACTGGTGACATATTTTCTACGTCCCAATGATTTCACACCAATGGTGGTAGAAATCCGAGATATGTTGGTCCATATGATCAATGTTCTTTTGGACGTTCTCAATAGACTTTGCCCTCGGGGATTTGTCCTGAGTAGTCAGTCCCCTATATGTGTCGGCCTGTAATAAAACGCTTCGAATAACATCATAATGAACCTCTCATTCTACAACAAAGACAAAATTAAGGGGGAATAAGAAGATAGAAGAATAAACCTTCATCCCGCTGCTCAGTGTATACACATCTATGACTCAAATTTTCTCAAGTAGACTGTGTCACACAAAATTAACGCAATCTGGTTTCTGCGATTGGAAAACTCGCAAATTGGATGCAATTTATGATCACTATCGAAAGGAGCTGCTAGGCTTCAATGAAAACTTGAAGCAGATTGACATAAAACAAAACACCGAAACGTATCCCCGGTTAGCGCGGCGCGGCGGAATTTCAGAGAGGGGAAACTTTCAACCGGGCTAAGGTGTGAACTGACCATCTGCCCTGACACCTATGTGCTAAACGCAGAGTGGAAGTTGAAAGGCCGGCCAGCAGGCAAGGACGTAATCAGACCTGGGTATAAATACTAGTGCTTGGGAATTGTCAATTAGATTGTCTTCGGGAAGAATCAGGTAAAAAGCGATATTATATTATATGCTATGTATCGATAAGTCTTGATTCTTTAGATGTTTAGAATTTCCTATGCACTTTATTTCCTAGTAACTATTCAGCTAAGTAACTCCAGTCTTTACATTTGCGGAATTTCATTTCGTCTGTGCGATGTATGTCACTTCAATGAGAACTATTATTTTATTATTATATCAGTATATAGTTGTAATAATTACTATATTTCCGTTTTTCTTACCACACAAGTGAGAATATCATGCTATGCTAAGACTAAATTATACGCATATTTTTTTATTGTAATCTTGGTATACGAAATAAAGATGATGTTTAAGACATTTATAAAATACCAGGGTGAATGTTTGTTATGCTATTGTAAATAACTTTCTTTATGCATATTGTGTATTGTTGTATTGTGCTTCATATGTAATGTGTCAGGGTTAATGTTATATGATATTATCGTGGTTGAGTATGAAGTAGAGGTGTTGCGGTGTATACATTACCCAAAATATGTGACGGTTATATTGTGTGCATTGCTATTACAGGTGGGTGATGAACGTGCGTTTATCGTAACTCACGATAAGTGACGCAGAGATTGATCTCCGATAGGTAAGCCCGAATTTCAGGCACTCTTGTATTAACACCACTGAACACTTAGTCTGGTCAACCATCATTGGTGACGGGTTGGCTACAAAGAAACTATGTATCTGAATGAGAGACCTAGCTCCGGATACACAAGCACGCAGCTGGAAATAGCTCGTAAAAAAGAACAGTTTTGGTATCGCCAATGAGTGGGAAGAAGGAGGTTAGGTGCTTTGGTTTAACTCTATTACTTTACTACTAGGCAGGGCAGGTTTCCACCCTGTCAATCTCCCCTCCCTGGTTAAAATAACGAGTACTGTAAGTAACAGGAACACATACACAATTACGTATACTTGGAAAATATTAAGATAGAACTATGAGTTAAAACAAACTACTACTGTGTTTATTTTCTAAACGCAAAATATGCGTATAATTTAGTCTTAGCATAGCATGGTAAATCATGAATTTTTGCGGTATGATGATAGTGAACTGGTGATTTCGAGACATAAGATATGCACATATACTTGGTAGTGATGTAAAATGATAGTGGTATGAAATTATGTAAACAATAATATGATTTTACATCAACACGTACGATAAAATACGTAACTTAATTTGTTACTTCGTTGGCAGAAATGCAGGTTTCAGAATGAGATTTCGCCATGGGTCAGCTCGGACAGTATTCTGTGCCAATGCAAGTCTTTTCTCCACTAGGTTTCTCCTCGTTGTCACTGAACAGGATCGTGTAACTTGGCGCTCTGTTCGAGAGCTTGAAATAGACAATCAAGTATTGTAGTTTCTAAGACCTACATATATAAACTCCTATCTATGAATATACCAACATACACACATACAAACATGGTGATAATGTCTGTCAATATCTGTCATCCAGGTTTACCGCTTTTACTCTCTCTCTCTCTCTCTCTCTCTCTCTCTCTCTCTCTCTCTCTCTCTCTCTCTCTCTCTCTCTCTCTCTCTATCTATCTATCTATCTCTCTATCTCTCATCTTGTCTCGATCTCTCTCACTCCGTCGAATCGGAAGGGCTTTTCCGTATTCCAACAGGTCCTGTCGTTACAATTGCCCTCTTCACCTTATCGGTCATGACACTTCCATCCTCATACCTCATTCCTAACCAATTAAATCAGGTAAAGCATAAACAGCTAACCATATTCAATTAACTATCGGAAATTGGAATGTACGCACACTACTAGATAGAGAATGCGCGTCGTGCCTAGAAAGACGAACAACGCTGATGGGAGAGAGTTGGGCAGGTACGACATCGACTTTGCAGCCTTGAGCGAGACACGACTTGCAGAAGAAGGCCAAATCTGTGAAGTAGGTGCCGGCTACACATTCTTCTGGAGTGGAAGGAAAAGTGGAGAAAGGCGCCATTGTGTGGGATTTGCCATTAAGTCGGTCATGGTTAACAAACTAGCTGGATTTCCGAAGGCTATAAACGAAAGGCTTATGACCATCAAGTTGCCCCTACTGAAAGGAAGGAAGCATGCAACCATCGTGAGTGTCTACGCACAAACCACCATGATCAATGAAGATTACGTCAAGAAAAGAACAAGTTCTATGATGACCTGCACTATGTCTTAACATCTGTTCCCAAAGGAGACAAACTTATACTCCTTGGGGACTTCAATGCCAGAGTAGACATGGACACCGCCTCTTGGAATGGCATTATTGGAAAGCATGGAATAGGAAACTGTAACAACATTGGACTCCTCTCTTCTTCAGACCTGTGCCGAACACGGTCTCCTGATTACGAACACAATTTTCCGTCTTTCCATGAGAAATAAGACATCGTGTATGCACCCTCGCTCGCAACACTGGCACCTCATTGACTATGACATCGTCAGGAGGAGTGACAGACAAGACTTACGGGAGACAAAATCCATGTGTGATGCCGAATGTTCGTCAGACCATTGTTTGACTGTCTCAAAAATGAACATGCACATCAAAACCACAACGACGTCCTCAAGTGGTAAAAGTGCAAAAAAAAAACTAAATGTCACTCGACTAAATAGTAGGAAAATGATGATGTAGTTGGCAAATAGGTTGGAAGGCCGCCTCAAGCCCACTGCCACAGCTAAACGGGATGCAGAAACCGCGTAGATGGCCACAAAAGACACAACAATTTACAACACAGTTATGGAAATCCTGGGTCCAAACACACCCCTCCCCCCCCCCCCCCATCCCTCGGAAGCATAAATAAAGACTGGTTTGATGTATATTCCGAAGGCATCAATCAATTGCTGACCGAGAAACACCTTCACCACAAGACATATTTAAACGACCCGAAGTTAACATTTAAAAAAGTAAAAATGTACCTTCAGTAACATCCAGAAAGTCATGCAGCAGAAACTTCGGCACATACGGAACTCCTCGGAAGCTGATGAGATTCTATTCTTTGTTGACAGACATGATATTAAAAAAAAACTTCTATCACTCGCTAAAGGCTGTCTATTGCCCTACATCACCAGGCATAGTTCACCTCAGTGCAGATGGGGGAATATTGGTCACCGATAAGAAAGAAATCCTCCAACACCTCGCAGGACATTTTAGCAAAATCTTCAATGCAACCTCCTCCATCGAAGAAGAAACCATCAACAGCCATTCCTCAAGTCCCAATTAATGATACTCTCTTTCAGACGTGGTAGCCATAGTGGTAATTAACAAAGCTATCCAGCAACATTCCAGTGGTACAGTGGTAAGGAAACTGGTCCCGACTCAATCCCGACAGGGAGCTACAAAGCTGGTGGACCGGTTCTAATATAACAGTTTCATCAAGTCTTTACAAACATATGGGTGAACAAGACCATGCCACGTGATTTTAAGGGCGCGTCAACAGTCCACCTTTACAAACGATAGGGAATCACCAATCCTGTGACAACCACCGAGGCATTTCCTTGCTCTCAGTTTCAGGGTAGACACAAGCCAAAATTCTTCTCAATCGCCTCACAGCCAATCTCGACCAAGGTCTTCTTCCTGAGAATCAATGTGGCTTTAGAAAAGAACGAAGAACTGTTGACATGATTTTCCCTGCAAGGCAGTTACAAGAAACATGTCAGGAACAGAACTCCGAAATGTTCTCCACTTTCATTGATCCTACTAAGGCTTATGATACAGTCAGCAGAGAGGAATTGTGGAAGATTATGGCGAAATATGGCTTTCCGCGAAAGTTTGTCCAAATAGTGCGGCTATTGTATGATGGTATGCAGGCAAGAGTACATGAAAATGGCGAATTATCTGAGGCATTTTCTGTCACCAAATAGTGAAGCAAGGCTGTGACCTGGCACCAACACTATTCAGCCTCGTGTTTTCAGCCATGCTGACGAGTGCCTTCGTAAACAATGACATTGGAATAGACATTAACTACCGCATGGATGGAGGGTTAATCAATCTCAGAAGGCTTAAAGCTAAAACCAAAACTACCAGCGACACCATCAGAGAGCTCCTGTTTGCTGACGATTGCTCTCAACTTGGAGGCAGACATGCAACACAACGTTTCAGCTTTATCATGTGCTTGTGCCAACTGGAGTTTCTGTGGGAGTCTCCGTGGCGAAGTGGTCAAGCCGTTTGACTCGTGCTCCGAAGGTTGTGGGTTCGATTTCGGGCCGCACCCTTCGGTTTACGAGTTAAATGTTTCGGAGACTCCTGTGGGTCGTCGCTAAAAGCTACGGAGTTCGTGCTTTGTGTGACACTTTCCGTGCTGCGGAAGGAGACCGAGCCATGTGGGATAAAACCCGGTGCAATGAAGTCGATCCTGTCGACTTTTAAGCGACTTTTTTTTAAAGCCTGTGCCAACTTTGGGCTCAATGTCAACTTTGAGAGGACTGTAGTCATGTACCAGCCAGTTCTGGGGTTTATCCACACCGAGCCGATATCAAAGTGAATGGTCATAGACTAGGCGTTGTGGACAAATTCACCTATCTTGGGAGCACTGTGTCACAAGTTGCTACAATTGATGACGAAGTGAATGCAAGAATCTCTAGGGTCAGCGCTGGCAGAATGTACAAAACCGTGTGGGACAGAAGATCCCAGGCTGGGCTGGTCACTTGACTCGCATGCCAGATCACAGGCTCCCTAAACTATTTTTTTTTTACCGTGAGCTGCGCTGTGGTAAACGCTCCCAAGGAGGCCAGAGGAAATGCTTTACAGACATTGAAAATATCACTCAAAGCTTGTGGAATTCATCACGACACTTGGGAGACTGCTGCCAAAGACCGACATTCGTGGCATACAACATTACTCAAGTGTTTTGTCACTTGTGAAGCAAACAGCACTGCGAGAGCTGTGAAAAAAAGACTGGACAGAAAAACCACTGCAGGAGATCCTCCTCCCGGAACGTCAAGCATTGTTTGCCCACATTGTAAAAGAATATCGCGAGCCAAAATAGGCCTTACCAGCCATCTTAGAACTCACTGCTGCAAACTTTTAACCCCACTGGATGAAATGAATGGTCATCATAATTCTTGATGGACAAACATCAAATATTATTTTATATGTGTAGATCTTAGAAACTAAAAATTCTTGATCGTCTATTTCGATTTCACGACCCTGTTCAGAGACAACGAGGAGAAACCTGTTAGAGAAAAGACTTGCATTTGCACAGAACACGAGCTGACCCAAGGCGAAATCTCATTCTGAGACCTGCATTTCTGTCAACCAAGTAACAATTTAAGCTACGTATTTTATCGTATATGTTAATGTAAGATCATATTATTATTAATATAATTTCATACCACTATCATTTTACATCTCATCTCATCTCATCATGTTCCTATTGTACCTTGCGGTGTCGAGGTGAAGTATAAATAGCGGGAGAGTGCCCATTATTCGCTTCACGTATCGATATTCCCATGGACTCTGTTATTCCCTGCGTCCATAGTTTACGTGGTCGGCCACTTCCTCTGCTTCCCTCTGGTCTGTACATCATTGCTTGTTGTGGTATACTGTTAGTTGGTAACTTACTTGCATGGCCAAACCATTTGATTTGTTCTTTCTAATAAAATCTAGTGCACCCCCCCCCCCCCCCCCCCCACAATAGTCCTCATTTCTTCATTTCTGATCTTATCTCTTCTTTATATATTGGGTTTCTTCTCAGGAATCTCATTTCTGTTGTTGTGATTTTTCTTTTCTCTTTTTCTCTCATTGTCCAGGTTTGGCATTGGTAACATAGAGTTAGTAGGAAGATTGTGTTGTAACGTGCTTTTTTAGTAGTTATTGATATCATTTTAATCACTACCAAGTATATGTGAATGTCTTATGTTTCGAAATCACCAGTTCACTCTCATCATGAAAACCATCATGATTTACAATGATAAACAATATACACAGTAGTAGTTTGTTTTAACTCATAGTTCTATCTTAATATTTTCCACGTGTACGTAATTGTGTATGTGTACTCACAGTACTTGTTATTCTAACAAGGCAGGGGAGGTTGTCAGGGAGGAAAACTGCCATGCCTTGTAGTAACGTAATAGAGTTAAACCAAGGCACCTAACCTCCTCCTTCCCACTCCCTGGGGATACCAAAACCATTTACTTTTACCGTTTTTTAAGAGACATTTCCAGCTGTGTGCTTGTATATCAAGGGACTTGGTCTCTATTCAGCCTATAAAAGACATTTGTCCCGAGTTTGCTTGCTTGGATTTGGAGCGTCGGGGAAGTGAACCAGCACCCACTACAACGTCAGTGTACGTCCTAACTCAGTTAGCTAACAGGTTAGAGTTAACACAACTCTCTTCGAATTAGCAATCTCTTACACGGCCTCATGCAGGATGGATCTTAATGTCTACTCTATACATGCCAAGCACGTATGTGGCTTGGATAATTTTGGATTTCTCCAAATTATCACATTGTTGTCCATATTGAAGAATGTGAACTGATTCAAAATAATAATAATAAGATTAATACACAGGTTAAACTCAAGAAGGTTAATGCAGAAGTTAAACAGAAAATGGTAACGCAGAGGTTAATCAGCATTAACAGTTTAAGGTACAACACAAACAGACAAAAAAGACTGCAACAAATGTTACATCATACTCCCTTCCTGTGGTATCGTACATGTGAGAATCATCGCCATTTCTAAATATCAACATTGAGGCTGTTGTTAAAATATATAAGGAGCGGCTGGCCGAGTGGCTAGAACGCCAGGTTCTCTTTCAGGGGTTCCCCATTCGAATCCTCGGTAATGTGTGGATTTGTTTCAGTCGGGAGCAAAATGAAAACCCTAACCTGCACAGTTCGCGGTGACTGCGCTAGCCAGGTTGCTTTAATTCCGCAGGCTCAAGACTCTCCCGTCCTACACCGCACGGTGTTATAGGAAGTAGACGATAGTTGACAAGATTGAGAAATTAATGCATTTGATGAAACCATTATATTTCCGAAAAACGACAGCAATGTGACAAATGACAAGATCTGAAGAACGCTATAGACGGAGCTGTATTAGTGACAATGGGGAAGACAACAGTGAAGTCTGAGTCTGGTTTGAAATCTACAGTTTAAAGTGGTTTAAAGGCAACAGAATCGCCCTCATTCCATGGGGTTTTATACCATATGGACGAGTCTCTTTCCGCAGAGTGGCCTGCCGAAAGCGTAGCAAAGAACACGAAGAAGCAAAGACCTCCAGGAGTCTATGAGAAAACTGCACTTGTGATCCGAATACATTGCACACCTGATAAGGTGAATTCACCAAAATATAGTTCTTCTTATCAGGAATTCCTCTTATAAGAGTTCAAGCCTTTAGTAATGCATTTACAAACGGACATACATATTGACAAACGGACATACATATTGCTCTTCACAACAGAAAGTCGCCACATCCGAGATCGCCTTAATCGGTTTGCACTGTAATGGAGTCAGGAAACAAACCTACGACCTTAGGAGCGCGAGATAGACGACTTAACTACTTTGACCCTGAGACCTCAAGTAATGGCTTATGGCGAATTCAAACGCTCACCAACATACATAAATCTATACTATAGATAGAGGAATGCCGGAGGCAACGTCCGCAGTACTACTAAACGCGGTGCAAGAGTACTAGCCCCAGCTTAGTAAGAATATGGACCTAGCATCGCAGACAGGCAAATGTTGAAGGCAGAACAAATATCTTAGACAGAAGTTCTAAAGTCTTCCGATTCTAAACAATCACCATTAAGTATTTTACCCACAGGCGTAGGCGATCATGCTTCTCGACATCTCGCGATCTCCAACGGCATGTATCAACGCATGTGTTGACTCCCGTTCCTGCAATGATACAAGACTGTCAAGAATGTTCTCTCGCAGTATTTTTCTATCTCTTTATTTCCTTAAATATTTCCAGTTATCACAACATGCTCCAGTTTTTCTCCTCTTACAATATGGTCAACTTGATGTAGAACCGATGCTAAATTAACCTAATAACAATTTGACCTTCTTAAAAACGTCAGCAAGTAATGAAATTAAACCATTTGGTCGAACACTGAAAGGGAAATCTTGTATCGCCATCACACTATATGCCCATAATTTTATCTGTTGGTGGCCGCGTTTTCGGTTAGGGTGTGACGCTGGCAATGGCATGAGTTGGGTTGGACGAGGATTCTATGTCAGCTCTCGACTTTCGATAAGGCATGGAAAGACTGATCCCTTCTCCCTCCGTACACTCATATAAAATGTGGTGGTCCTTACACATCCCTTAACTAAAGCATTCTGCTGTTACGGGACTCTTTATTTTTAAATTATTTTAAATATTTCCTGTGGTGCCTCTTCGAGGAGCGCTTCCATTAACTGGGCACGATTCTTCGAGAACACGAAATTCTAAATTATTCGTTCCTCAGTTCAACAACACATCGCATGCATGCATACATGTATATGAACACAGTTAAATCAAGTCTATGGCTTGCCACATATTTCAACATAGACTACAGCATAGTCACCTCAACAGTGGTGTGTCTCTTCATTAAAACATCTCAGATATGGAACAGACCTAATGTTTATGTCTAGTACAGAAATTGATTTATTTACTTACATCTTGATGCATGCTTGATTTGAGTAGTTTATATCTATTAGGCCGGTCTCTCTGGTTGTGGGGTTACAACACTTTCTCTCTGTAATCCCGTTTATCACGCAGTCTCGTAGCGGAGCGAGAGCTGAGGCGGTTCGACCCTCGCTAGTGACTTGCGGGATACTGAGTCGGCCGCTCAGAAAGCAATGGCAAACTACTGAGCGTAATCTTGCCAAGAGATCAACATACAGCTGAAAAGATGCTGGTGTTGACATCTAAGTCCTGTAAAGGATATGCTAAAAAAAAAAAAAAAAAAAAATCTATTAGACACTACACTTTAATATTCGTAGAATTGTTGTTTCCTTAACTTTGTATTCTTACTTTTTTTTTTTTTAAAGCACACATCGATATGATTTTCTGTCTGCACTCCATATTTCTTTTATCATCATAATCGTTTCATGTACCTCTATTGTATCTCTATGCCCGACACACTTAGCTATATATTCGCATCATATTTCTTGTTATTTCAATTTTCTAATTTTTGAACACCACATCCCTGTATCCACTCCTACTACATTCATCTTCATGTAAATGCATCCGTTTTTTTTTTTAAATCATCATTGTGGATACATAGTTGTCCTTTTATATTTGTAACAATAATGTTTACGAATATTTAAGTTAAACTCGATTCCTAGTTCGACCCAATTTAACATTGGGAATTAAAGGCCGTCTTAAACTCGGTTCCCAGTTCGACCCAATTTAACATTGGGAAGTAAAGGCCGTCTTAAACTCGGTTCCCAGTTCGACCCAATTTAACATTGGGAAGTAAAGGCCGTCTGTGTGATATAGACCGAATCCTCCATCGAGTACCCATTGGTTTATAAAAAGATGTAAACACCATATACCAAATACGCATTAAGGCGTGTAACACGGTCCTTGACTATTTTTATTTTGTCTCTGTTTATTTACGTGTACAATATTTCTTCATTTTTTATTTTGTCACTGTTTATTTACATGTAAAACGGGTTGTCCCTTTGTATTGTGTCTCTATTTATTTATCTGTAAAACGGTCTACACTTTTTTTTTCTTTATTTATCTGGAATTTACCGTCTCCGTGGCGAAGGTTTACGGACGCGATTCGCAATCTCGTTAACCCGAGTTCGAAACACAGCCGTGCTGGTTTTTTTTTTTTTTTTTAGGAAAAGGTAAAGGTGTCAGTCGTTCAGAAAGCAATGACAAACTACTGAAAGTAAAACTTGCACAGGAATCACGAACAGCCAAAATGCTGGGATTGACTGCTACGTCCTGTGAAGGACATGCAACTAACTTTTAGAGGAAAAACATTTTACATTCCATGCAATCCATTTGGTGTTGTATCATTGTTATTTTCAATTGTTGTTGGTTGACTTAATGTTTACTTGATAAAGGCTTCAGTTCGAAATATAGTGCTCTTATTGTATCTGTCACGTGGTCAATAAAATAAGCTTTGTTGTAATATCAATTTGTCTAGAAGAATGAAAAGCAGACTATCAACATTTCATCACAAAGCAACAAAATAATGTGTTTTCAAATTATATTTTCATAAGATAACAATAGACCATCTGTTAAAGAAATATAAGTGTTTTATGTTGATAAGTAACGCATGGTGTATCATAACTAGACCTTCACATGAAGTTATCCGTACAGCCTTTTCTGCATTGTACATGATATTAATAATACACTAGAGAAACACAACGCCTTAATGTTTATATATGTATGTGTATTTGTAGGGTTCCCGCGCGTGTGTGTGCGTGTCTGTAATATATTATTGTTTTTGTTTATACTGTAACATCTTTGTCCTAATGTATCTGCACAACAAATTATTCATTGCTAAAATCCAAGAGACCATAACTTCTGCAGATATTTCAAAACATTCATGATGGAAGGTAGCCGCAGTAGAAACGGCTTAGTAGTGCTGGCACGGTGAGGTAATGACTAGACTCACGCCTGCGGGCACGGTGAGATAGTGGTTAGACACTCGCCTGCGGGCATGGTGAGGTAATGGCTAGACACTCGACTGCGGGCACGGTGAGGTAGTGGCTAGACAGTCGCCTGCGGGCACCGTGAGGTAGTGGTTAAACACTCACCTGCGGGTACGGTGAGGTAGTGGCTAGACACTCGCCTGCTGGCACGGTGAGGTAGTGGCTAGACACTCGCCTGCGGGCAAATGTGGTAGTGGCTAAATACTCACCTGCGGGCACGGTAACGTAGTGGCTAGACACTCTCCTGCTGGCACGGTGAGGTAGTGGCTAGACACTCGCCTGCGGGCATAATGTGGTAGTGGCTAAAAACTCACCTGCGGGCACGGTGACGTAGTGGCTAGACACTCACCTGCTGGCACGGTGAGGTAGTGGCTAGACACTTGCCTGCGGTCATAGTGAGGTAGTGGCTAGACACTCGCCTGCGGTCATAGTGAGGTAGTGGCTAGACACTCGCCTGCGGTCATAGTGAGGTAGTAGCTAGACACTCGCCTACTGGCACGGTGAGGTAGTGGCTAGACACTCGCCTGCGGTCATAGTGAGGTAGTGGCTAGACACTCGCCTGCTGGCACGGTGAGGTAGTAGCTAGACACTCGCTTGCGGTCAAAGTGAGGTAGTGGCTAGACACTAGCCTGCGGTAATAGTGAGGTAGTGGCTAGACACTCGCCTGCTGGCACGGTGACGTAGTGGCTAGACACTCGCCAGCGGGCACGGTGAGATAGTGGCTAGACACTCGCCTGCGGTCATAGTGAGGTAGTGGCTAGACACTCGCCTGCGGTCATAGTGAGGTAGTGGTTAGACACTCGCCTGCGGTCATAGTGAGGTAGTGGCTAGACACTCGCCTGCGGTCATAGTGAGGTAGTGGCTACACACTCGCCTGCGGTCATAGTGAGGTAGTGGCTAGACACTCGCCTGCGGTCATAGTGAGGTAGTGGCTAGACACTAGCCTGCGGTCATAGTGAGGTAGTGGCTAGACACTCGCCTGCGGTCATAGTGAGGTAGTGGCGAGACACTCGCCTGCGGGCATGGTGAATTAGTGGCTAGACATCGCCTGCGGGCATGGTGAATTAGTGGCTAGACATCGCCTGCGGGCATGGTGAAGTAGTGGCTAGACATCGCCTGCGGGCATTGTGAAGTAGTGGCTAGACATCGCCTGCGGGCATGGTGAAGTAGTGGCTAGACATCGCCTGCGGGCATGGTGAAGTAGTGGCTAGACATCGCCTGCGGGCATTGTGAAGTAGTGGCTAGACACTTGCCTGCAGGCACGGTGAAGTAGTGGCTAGACATCGCCTGCGGGCATGGTGAAGTAATGGCTAGACACTTGCCTGCAGGCACGGTGAAGTAGTGGCTAGACACTCGCCTAGGGCACGGTGGTCATGATTTCGATCCGCATCGGGGTGTATTCGAGTTTATGTTTAAACTGACCTGGGCTCGCAGGTCCATCCTGCATAAAATTGGAAATATGAAATGTCTTGGGAAGTAAAAGCAGACGGTGTCATACTGAGCATATTATCCAACGAGTGCCGCCAATGAGTCTATAAACAATTAGGTCTAGTACAGTATGTTCAGCGTTCTAGAGCAGGGGCGGGCAAACTACGGTCCGGCAACTGATTTTATGCGGCCCGCGAGGGCATTTAGAAATAAAAATTTTACTTTATTTTGAAGCAATTTTGTTGAATTTTACAGAATTTCATGTACTGATATGATTGTTTTAACATTTTTGATAAAATTCTTTCTAATTATCTAGTTTTGTAAACATTCCTTGACCTTCGTAATGTAATGCTTCTTCTTCTTCTTTCGTTCGCCTTAAGTATGTCTATAACTGCAATGTTGCCTCTTGTATGAATTTAACTGTCCTTTTTAGTTCACTCAGCAGTCCATAGAGTTTATCTTCCACTGTCGTCTCTCTAGGCCAGAAGGTGTGCTTAGACATGTTGTAATTTGGACATTCTTTGAGTATGTGCTGTGCTGTCTGCGACGCCAATCCACATGTGCACATGGCTGATTCACCAATCTTGAATCTTGTATACATGTGGTTGCGTAATCTATTGTATCATGTTCTGGGGCGCAGAATAATGACTTGTTCTGGTCTGTCCATAACGTGGTAGTCGTCTTGAGCAAGGTTTGGTTTCCTTCTGACTGATTTGATCATTCTTTTGTTTTGATGGTATGTAACGGGCACATCAGCTGTTCTTCTTTTGCTCCTTCCTTAGCCAGTCGATCAGATCTGTCGTTTCCGGGTACTCCACAGTGGGATGGTATCCACTGTATAGTGACTTTATGCTGACTGCTAAGTTCAGAAAGTAGTGTCCTTAGTACTGGCAATTTCCCAGACATCATTTCGTTTTCGTTGAGGTGAGTTTCTTGCAAGCAACATGCGCTTACCTTTTCTTGGTTCAAGATGTTTTCTAGTTTGTTTGTTTGTTCGTTTGTTTGTTTTTTGCTGACTCCCTCCATTCCAGTGCATTAGTTTTAGTCTTTGTTTGGTATGGCCAGACGCTCTAGTCTCAGGTTTCCTGGCTCAACAGGACATCTGAGAAGGACCTCCAGTAGCTGTGGTTGGACCCTTTCGAGGCATAGGGCCCAGCACTGCACCTTCCCGTGGGTCCAAAGCAGGGCGAGCACTATAACATTTAGAAGTAGTCGACATATTTCATTATGCGTGATTGTGTAGCATCCTGATTTCTGTGGAGCGCCTCCTGGCTGGTTTCCTTCGTCTTCACACCACGTGCATACACATCTAGAGCGTTCTGGTTATTTCTCAGCGCCAGTGACTCGCCGCCGCCCCTTCTCCTGTTAGTTAAAACAGTTCCGCCACAAGAAGGCCAGGAGTTGAACTTTTGCTGCATAGGTGATGAATGCATGAGCCATTGGGGTATTTATGCAAGGTTTGGCGCTCACCCCAACACTGCCCCCCGGCTACACAGAGCAAACATGTGGAACCATGTATTGCTAAAATGAGAATTTATCGATTGTCATATAGAGAAATATTTATCGATATGTAAAAATTTAATAAGGATGATTTTATGAAAAACAGATATTTCTGTGGTTAATAAAATGATGTATTTTGCAAGAAACTATTAAATTTAAAAATTGTTTGCTGTTATAAAATATTTCCACATTTACAATGTTCAAATTAATTTATTTGTTGTAGTAGTCTTGATATATTTCTGAAATTTATTCTGAGTTACTACTTGTTTTCCGAATATTTTAATTTCACACACAGCCGGAAATAGGTTTTGTGTCATTTCCGTTTTAAAGTTTTGTACAATTCTAACTGTTCGAATTATTTTTAAACAATGAGTGCCAATAACAAACGTAACATTGAAATGAATGCCGTGTTTTTTATGATGAATGGACAACTAAGTACTGTTTTATAAAAGTTGGTAGTAAATCAGTTTGCTTGTTGTGTCGTTGAGTCAGTGGCTGTCTGTGAGGAGTACAATTTTAAAAGACATTATCAAACAGAACATTCCGATTTCGGATACAATTTAACAACCGAAGGGAGGGAAATGAAATGCCTGGAGATGGTGAAAAATTTGGAGAAACAGAAAACTGTTTTCACTAAACAGTCTTCAATTCAAGATGCTGAAACTGAAGCTAGTCTTGTGCTGTCACATTGAATTGTAAAACAGAACAAGCCATTTTCTGATTGCGAGTTCATCAAGGAATGTTTGCTAGATGCAGCAAACAGTATGTGTCCAGAACAAAAATAAAACAGATTTGAAAACATTACTTTAACAAGGAGAACTGTGGTTAGACGTGTTGACAAGATAAGTAACAATTTGATGCATAAACTTCAAAATGCAAGTAAACAATTGTTATGGTACTCTCTTGCATTGAATGAGAATACCGATGTACATGATACTGCCCAATTATTGATATTTATACGTGGAATAAACATTTCTTTCAAACTCACTGAAGAGTTACTGAGTGTTGAGTTACTCAAAGACACAACCACAGGCTATGATATATTCAGTGCTGTTACTAAATGTATTGAAAGAACTGGGTTGGTTTGGAACAAGATGGCAAGTATTACAACTGACGGAGCTCGTGCTTTGACTGGAAAAAATGTAGGTCTGGTAAAGTTGATAAGTGATAAGATTAAAGCAGTATATCCAGACCACACATTATTACCACTTCACTGTGTGATTCATCAAGAAGGTCTGTGTACAACTGTTTTGAATATCAATATTTATATAGACTCAGTTGTCAGTGTCATCAACCTCATCAGATCAAGAGGACTTAATCACAGATAGTTCACGGCATTACTTGACGATTTGGAAAATGAACATTCCGATGTTCTGTACCACACCAGTCTTCGATGGCTGAGTCTCGGCAAGGTGTTGAGGCGAGTGTGGGAACTCAGAGAAGAAATAGTGATGTTCCTAGAGATGAAGGGCATTGAATGTGACCTTAATACTAACATTGTAATAAAGAGTTGAAATTAGACTTTATGTTTGCCATTAAAATTATGGTAAAGTTAAATGAACTGAATGTCAAACTTCAGGGTAATGGTGTGTTTGCACATGAATTGTATGTACATGTAAAATCATTTCAGGCAAAACTCTTACTATTCTCCAGACAAGCAATTAAAAAAAGATTTTGTCACTTCCCTTTGCTAAAACAAGAAACCATTTCTGGTGAAATGATTGACAAGTACAAAGCCCAATTAGATGCATTGATTGAAGAATTTGGATGGAGATTCCAAGATTTCAAGAACTTAGAGCCACAGTTCAATATTTTCCGCTCCCCTTTTAGTGCAGAAGCTGATACAGCCACAGAGGACATACAGTTGGAGCTGCTTGACTTATAAGCAGATCATGACTTGAAAGAGAAATTCAAGTCAGGTGGTTTGCTGGATTTCTATGGATCTTTATCACAAGAATCATTTCCCAACTTTAAAAACTTTGCACTAAACTTTTATCATTGTTTGGATCAACATACATTTGCGAACAAGCATTCTCTTGCTTGAAGATCAACAAATCTAAGAATAGATTTTTATGGTCTGACTGCAACTTGCATGCTGTCATGCGGATTTCTACAAGTAAACTTGCTCCAGATTTCAAGAATATTGTCAAAAAGTGCAAGCAGTTACATACATCTCATTAGAAATCAACAATTATAGTGACAATATAGTCGGTTTGTGTCTAAATTAAAGCCATTGATAGATAATAAAGCATGTATGTTATAATAACAAGTTGTAAAATCTTTTTAACTAATTAATAAACGGTTTTATCCATATTGTGAAATATAATGTACTAGCATACCAGGGCCCGGGTTTGCCCAGTCCCTGGTGGGGAGCATCTCATTTAATTCATATAAGTAGTCATATAAGCTCCCGTTCCCGTTCCCGACTATCTATCTATCTGTCTGTCTGTCTGTCTGTCTGTCTGTCTGTCTGTCTGATCCGGTCCGGCTTCGCCCAGCCCCTGATGGGGAGCATCTCATTTAATTCATATAAGTAGTCATATAAGTTCCCGTTCCCTACTGTCTGTCTATCTGTCTGTCTGTCTGTCCGTCCGTCCCTCTCTGTCTGTCTGTCTGTCTGTCTGCCTGTCTGTCTAATCATTTATTGGTTGCAGTTAGAACAACCTTAGATAAACGAAGACCAACTTACAAAAAGCATTAGAAAGAGCACTTGAAAGATCTTTACATCTTCCCCAACAATTAACTTGGGTAAATGGAGCGGCGGCAGCAGCAGCAGCAGAAGAAGAAAAAGGAGGAGTAGGAGCTGGGAGGAGGAAGAGGGAGGGGGAGGAGGAGAGGAGTAGGAGGAGGAAGAGATAGGCGGAGAGAGGAGGAGGAGGGAAGAGGAGGAGGAGGAAGGAGGAGGAGGAGTAGGGAGTTAGGAGGGAGGAGGAGGGATTAGGAGGAGGAGAGAGGAGGAGGGAGGAGGAGGAGGGAGAAGGAAGGAGGAGGAGGGAGGAGGATGAGGAGGAGGAGGCAGGAGGAGGGAGGAGGAGGAGGAGGAGGAGGAGGGGAGGAGGAGTAGGAGGAAGGAAAGGGAGGAGGAAGGAGGAAGGGAGGAGGATGAGGAGGAGGAGAAGGAGGGAGGAGAAGAACGCAAAGGAGGAGGGGGAGGAGGAGGAGCAATGAGGAGGAGAGAGTAGAAGAGGGAGGAGGAGGGAGATGGAGGAGGAGGAGGAGAGGAGAAGGAGGGAGAGAGGCTGAGGGAGAAGGAGGAAGGAGGAGGAAGATGGAGAAGGAGGAGGGAGGAGAAGGAGGGGAGGAGGAGGGAGGATGAGGAGGAAGAGGAGGAGGAGGGATGTGAGGGAGGAAGGAGGAGGAGGAGGAGGGAATAGGTAGAGGGAGGAGGAGGAGAGAGAATGAGGAGGGAGGAGGAGAAGGAGGAGGAGGGATGAGGAGGAGGAGGAGGAGAGGAGGAGGAAGAGGGAGGACAAGAAGGAGGAGGAGGAGGAGGGATGAAGGGAGGACGTAGGAGGAGGAGGGAGTAGGAGGAGAGAGGAGTAGAAGGGAGGAGGAAGGAAGAGGAGTGATTAGGAGGAGGGAGGAGGGCGAGGAGGTAGGAGGAGGAAGAGGGAGGAGGAGGAGGAAGGAGGAGGGAGAGGGAGGAGGAGGGAGGAGGATGGAGGAGGGGGAGGGAGGAGGGGAGGGGAAGAGGAAGAGGGTAGGAGGAGGAGGGGAGAGGAGGAGGAGGAGGATTATAACTCATATGCCTGTAGATTTAATAATGGCTGAAGTTGTTCCATGTCTTCTTAGAGTTGGCGACAGTGTAGAGAAATATAAAATCTTCAAACTTGATAGAGATAAGGTAACTATTATTTATTTATTATGTTGTTAATAACCGACATGACTGTAGATAACTTCTTAAGCATAAAAAGATGAGTTACAATGGTATGCATTATGTATTATTTTTATGAAAACTTTGAAAATGCCTTAAAGAGTGTACCATTATTTATTATAACTCATATGCCTGTACATAACTATAGACAAAGAGTTTATAAATCTTTGAAAACGATGCAACAATATGACTATAAGGTATACAGAAAAGTTATTAAAAGTTATGCCCCTTGAAATAACTTTTCTAGAGTTAAGTCCCCTTGCTATATAGAAATTATAATGAAAAATGAAAAATTAAATAATATTAAGTAAGTAGCCGATTTTACACTAAACAAATATCACAGTTGGCAGCGCGGGAATGAGAGAAAGACGTATAGAAAATTGCATCTCAATCGGATGGACCGTTCGCGAACGCATAAAGGACATACACACCCACACACATCCTTTTTTATATATAAGATAACTGTATAAGTAAAATAAAATTGCAATAATTAGTTATTTATACTGCTTAATAACCTATAAATAATTAATAATTACTTATTGTGATAGGTATCTGTATACAAAATGGACAATAGCTTTACATTTGTGAATGCGGCCCTCCGCACAAAATGTTTGCCCACCCCTGTTCTAGAGGGATCCTTTATTATTTTTTTTTTCTATATTCACGATGGAATACCCTCTATTGAACTGTTTGTTTTACTCTGTCCTGGTTTTAAACGTGAATCATCCCCTTCACTGTCAAACGTAATGACCGTATTGTTTTAATTTTGCTACACGATGATGACCTGCAAAAGTGATATTGTAAAGTGACATCTTGTCTGGTATGATGACTTCAGTCACCTGCATAGGGAAAGTTATAACTTCTCAGTTAAGTATAAAAGGATATATTGTACATCACTTCCAAAGTGTGCGGGTTCTGTGTTGGTTTTACGGAAGCGCATGCAAGTATTCCGTCACACGTCTTCAACATACACAATAGACAAATGAATATCAACAGCCCGAACTAAACTGGTAGGAGATCCAGGAGCTAGTGGATCCCCAGAGATGCAGTGACTAGAAAGCAAGAGATGTGAAAGTCTTTCACATTCATAAGTGCGTTCTTTTCTCATGACTACATGGTGTCCATTAAATGCATGCCCTTCTGTACGACCAATTGTCTTAAAAGTTCATTGACCGCATGTTCTACTATATGGTAAAGCAAGTCAAATGTCTGTCAATTGCCTGTCCTACTAGTTACCTTATCATTTCTTTCTAATTTAGTTTCATTATTATTGTCATTTTCCTCATGTATTGTGATCGTTGTTAACCGAGTTTTAGCACTCTGTACTGTAAGGTAAGTAAACCGTGTCTGTGATTGCTATATCTCTCAATTTCGCAGGAGTCATGCATACCTAACTGTTTTCATCTTATATTGTTATATCCTGCTGCAGCTGTTAATTTCTTTTTCGTATCTTTTACAAGGATAATAGACCACAGTAATTAACAACAGTAGCATCCTGTTTTACATCTATTCTACAGCTCATGCAACGGTGCGCAAAAACGAGAGAGCTGCTTCAATGGCTTAAAAACAATGTAATACTGGTACACAGAAGAAGGATAGGGGAGATATACGATATGCAATATATTAACGCTCGGATTATGTTGACACACCGAAGACACAAACAGGTCTACTGTGTAACTACAGCACACAACCCAGACAATCATAATTCGCATCTTTCCGTTTTTTTTTTATTTCTAGGAGAGAATAGCTGTTTGCGACCTTGTCCAGAATGTATATGTTTACTCTTCATCTAGGTCACGGTGGTCATGACAACATCTCAACCTGAAAGGAATTTAAATTCTTGTCTATAGAGTTAACAAGATGGTGAAGCATTTCTGTATTTAGTTTAGCTTAGTTTAGTCGACGGATTAACATCACGGCAAACACGGATGTAATCCATAATTTCTCCGTTCTACTCCTAACTCAAGCCTGAGTCCGGAGAATCTCAGCTCAGTGCACGAACTCCGTAGCACCGGCGAGAATCCTGAAATACTGTGAGTAGATATTTTACTCGAAATTTTGCCCGAGCCGTGACGTTAGGCTATTCTTTTCCGATTTCCAACAGCCAAGGGACTTTCTTACGTGCGCAACAATACACACGGACGTCCGATCTCACTACCCAGAGACCAGGGGAAATTTTGTTACTAGAAGTCCACGTGAAAAAATACCGGCCCTCACCGAGGCTTGAACCCGGGACCTCCAGCATTCGAGGCGGAGACCATACCTCGAGACCATTCAGCCCCTTACTAGTATATAAAGCTAGCTCTGCCGGGAAAGATTTCCAGGTTGAGGAGTATAGGCCGCGTGCCAAAGCAGTTGTCACACAGTATGCAGTCTAAGATTCTTATTTCACACTCCTGACCTTGAGAGCACTGGAATGTTATGTTGAATCTGTTCTGCTCTATGACAGTTCCTATATCTAACATGCAGAAGCGCTGCTGGATCTGGATATCTACAGCCAGAAACAATCTAAGCACGAGATTAGTCAAGCTAAACTGCTGAAGCATGAGAAAGCTGCTAGTACAGATGACATCCCAGCAGAGGCCGTTAAAACTAATTGAAATACCTTAATTACATTGCTTGACAGATTACCAGTGACATTCAGAAAGTAATGCACCATCAGTGTGTTTTGTTAAAGAAAATTATTTATTCAGAATGAATTAAATTTATAAACACTATATACAGAAGCGCATAACCAATGGATTATCCCTGTGTTTGTCATGGGGTAGGAATATCTTGAAGAGCCGTTTGATGCTAGATGGCCAGGTGTAAATATTCAATACATAGGTGAGGGTCCACCAATGCATGCAGGGGATATTGAAGATGCACCACATAACACACAAAGAAAGAGAAAGGAACCCGGTCCAGAAAACATTACATTGGAGGAACTAGAGGCTCTAGGTGATTTTGGAATTAAATATTGACAAAATTCCTAAATGACATCTAGACTAGTGGCTACATTCCTAGTATTCTATTAAAGTCCATCTTTATAGCTTTGCCAAAGAAACCAGGCGCTATAGAATGCGAAGAGCATCGGAAAATAGGTGTTTTGAGTCACATGACAAAGCTGTTACTGAGAATACCTATGAGAATATTAAGAAACAAGATTAAACCAGAAATTAATTAGGAACAGTGTGGATTTGTGGAGGGAAAGGTCACAAACATCGCTATATATATATATATATATATATATATATATATATATATATATATATATATATATATATATATATATATATATATATATATATATATATATATATATACATATATAGGAAATTATTAGAAAGAGCTATATAAGTAAAAGCAGATCTGTACTTATGCTTCAGGACCTACACAAAAGCATTTGACAATGTGAAAGATGACGAAGTAATAAAATTACTAAAGCAACTGAACACTGACGGCAAAGATCAGCGAATAATAAAGAACATGTATTGGCAGCAAACAGCAGCTCATACAGCAAGTCATACAGCAAGAGCAATAGTGGGCAAGTCCCTCAAATAACAGTTATACGACGACTCAGAGATACAGGCCTTACGGCAAGACGACATTATGTTGGGCCAAACTTGACTCACAGACATCGTCAGATGCGCCTGCAATGGGCAGAGCAACATGACAGATGCAGTGGAATGTTGTCCCACTTCATAGGCATGAGCAGATTCAACCTATCATTTGCTGGTAGACATATGCGGATTAGGCGACGGTGTGGAGAACGCTTTGCAGATTGCTGTGTTCGTCAGCACAACCTATTTGAAGGTGGCAGTATTCACATTTTGGGACGATTCAATTTGCACAATCGCTTGCTTCTTCACGTCTTACATGGAAATGTTAATGCCGTAACGTATCGAGATGAGGTTCTGGATATATTGGTTGCTCCTGCGTTCACAATTATACAGACTTGCAGTTTTTCCAGCAGGATAACGCACGTACGTACACCGCATGCAATACGCAGCGATATCTACAGCAGAAGAACATTGTAACGATTGATTGGCCTGCCCTAACACCAGACACGTCCCCTATACAACATCTGTGGGACGAGCTTTGACGGGGAGTCTACATGTAAGGTCCTGCAGCTAATCTGAAACAACACAAAGCTGCTCTTACATGTGAATGGGACTTGATTCTCCGAAATTTTCTTCAGAGACTTGTGCGTTCCACAGCGGAGCCGATGCCAAGCTTGTTTCCAAGCTAGATATCCAGATACTGAGGATAGTGTGAATTAATTTTTTATTTGTTTTATTATTTGGTTTTCTACCTTTCCTGCACAGAATGCAATGAATTTCATAACAATCAAATGTACAAGCAAGGATTCATGGGGAAATGAGCAAATATTCCAAATATAATAAGCTGTTAAACATTTATATTTACATTTCACACTCTGTTCCTGGCTTATACAGGTGGTACGGTTTTAATGTGCTTCAGTATACGTGAACGTTTCTTCTAAACATACAATTTTTGTACATAATCCTCAACAACTTGTTCGACCTTAAGCCAGCACGAAACAAGTGCATTGTTGTGTGCAACATTTCTGCTGGATTATTCTTAGGTTGAATTCTGCGTAATTGCTTATTGAGTTTTTACTGTCTTAATGGAAGCTTCAGAATTTAAATCTCTTATCTCTATTCACCGGAATCACACTATTAATGTTCCCAAAATACTGCAATCACAAACTTTGCTTTTGATAAAATTGTCTTGAATTTTTTTCAGTTTTAGTGACTGAAAATTATGCCACTCCATTGACTGCATTTCTGCAGGTTTCGTACCGTTGACACAAATTCTCACCATCAGCATCGAAAAGCTCCATTATTTAATAACAAATTATTTCCCTTTGAAATATGTGCTTGCTTGCTTGCTTGCTTGTGTTCGTTGACTTGAGCTCCAACGCGAAGTCCTGTATGTCGGATGAGGCATCCTGTTGTCCAACATCAGTGTGATGTCATACAGGACTTGAGGTTTGCGTGAGTATTCGTTGTCCCATGTCTGGCTTATTGGTGTGCAGACTGGTA
This sequence comes from Cepaea nemoralis, assembly GCA_014155875.1. Taxonomy (NCBI): domain Eukaryota; kingdom Metazoa; phylum Mollusca; class Gastropoda; order Stylommatophora; family Helicidae; genus Cepaea; species Cepaea nemoralis. Next base: position 238,442 of record JACEFZ010026779.1, read on the forward strand.
GTTCCTCGCCGTACAGGCAGACACTCTCCGACTTCGGAGGAATCGGCGATCCTACTGACTTTAGCCAGGACGCAGAAGGGACCTGTTGCCCAGGACGCTCGACGAGGAAGCGTCAATAGGTCTTGGCCAGTATATAACCCGGCCCTGGTGCCTTGGAAACACTTCTGCGTCCCGAAATATGTGCTAATTTTGTGAGACTTCGTGGAATCGATCTTACGCAAACATTCGAAGGTTTCGGCAATTTTAATAGCACTTCCGATACTGACTGACTGCCAGTTGTTGACTTCTAATACGCCTTTCATCACCAATAATGGCACTACCGTGGTTCAACATGCCTAGGCTGGTAGCCATGGCAGAATGTCAAAGAACGCCGAAAATCATGAAGCTACATCTCCTCACTTTCTGAAGCGTTAACTCTCTGTGCCCATCGACTGACGGTGTTCGTATTGAATGCACAACAAAATGCACACAAATGTTTGTGAATGTTCTTTCTTCACAACTAGAACTTCTAGTACAAATCAATATTTGAATGCAAGTTGTTCACACACGCCATTTTAACGGATTACTGTAGCTGTTCTAATTGTCCAAATGCAGTGCAACTTCATATGCCTGTAAAGATTTCAAATCTGAATTGTCCGAAATGTTATGTACCTCTCTTTATTATTCCCTGAGAAAAATCGCGTGGTGCATTACTTTCTGAACAACCCTCTCATTTACGGGATTATTTTCAGTAGAGACAACGTATAGGTTGTCAAGTTTTTTCAGCACGTTGTGAGGAGAAATGAACTTGAACATTTTTAGTGACAACTGGCAACCTCAATGAGAAAAAAACCGAGAGTAAGTCAAAGAGATAAATACCTGGTTGACACATGGCATAACAGAGACAAGAACACAGACCTGATACAAGACTTCTGAGACCGAGTGAAAGAGCGAGGTATAATAATCCGATAAAAAGCACAAATATCCTGACAGTGTGTCTATATATCTCCGCTTCCTCTCTCTAACATTTATTGAATGTTTGTCATTTATGTCCCACATCTCATACTATCGAAATCAACACAAAGCGATTAGCTCCCAAATCGCCCGGGGCTACTTTTCGAACCATCCACCTGGAATACGGAGGGATTGTCAACCTGCTTTATTGACCTCTAAGACACCGTGTTATAATATGAGCAAAATAACAAGAATGTCAATGTGACTTTACTTTTCAAACCGTATTGTTAGATTAATTATTTACTGCAACATGTGTTCATTTGTTAAAAATCAGCTTGTGGAACACTCATGGAGTAGAAACATTTGTATAAGCTTAACGGTCGCTACCAACAATGCTTACTAATGTATAATAAAATGTCTTTTATTTGTTTCTTAGTTTTTTACATCATTTTCCTTCTTCAGAAATGCATAGGCTTTAGAAAAAGATCTAAATAATTAAACAAAAACCGCACATGTCCGTTCGTGCAAGGTAACACAACTTTCGTGTTCAAAGTCACTGTAAGAATTTTAAAAGAATTTTCACACATAAAAACTTACCAAACTACTAATGTTATTGTTTTATATACAAATATATATGTCAGACTTCGTATGACAACTTAGCACATGTCGTCTTAACCAGCATAGACTCAGTTTTATTTGCGGTGATTTCAGCGTTCTCACCGAAGTGACATTTTTAACACTTGTCATTGTTTGTTATATCAGTTTTTATCACCACATTCTATTGCTCAGTGTGAACTGAAATATAATGTATACAAAACTATATTTTGAAATTTTGAGGTTTCAATATTGATTAACTTTCTACACGTACTTGTCTGGGTTTTGTCAGATAATGCAAACACTTGCAGAAACAAGATACCAGAGACGAACATTCTCACTGTCACCAATGATTCCAGAAATATTTTAGATGGTGCAATGTACTTTAACTGTTTTCGTACTTACCCAGAAGGGGCTAACATTATTCCATGGAACAAGAGTCTTTGGCAATCAGAAGATTATCAGCGATTATTTTGTCCGGGAAGATGTCAAAAAGACAGATTTGTGATTGCGGAAGGATACGGGACCTGCTCCACTATAAACTGTTTTCCTTGTGACTGCGATAAGCCAAAATGCCAAATTTATGGTACTTGTTGCCCGGATGTTAATGACCTAAGTAATGGCGCGACCGACGCTAAACAGCGCACTACAGACACGTCACACTTTGAGGACGGCGAATGCAGTATTTCCAATGGGACACATGTCAACACAGAAACGACGCCTGAGATAGAGGAAAAGATCACACTAGGTTGCGAGAATTTCAACAATACTTACTCTTATTTGTACATTAGATCTTGTCCTGCGAACTATCCCAACAACGATGTCCGAACAGTGTGTGAAAATAACGTCACAACCAGTCAAGTAAATTCCTCTACCTTTCTTCACGTCACTGCTAACGACACTCAGGTCATATATTTTAATGAATACTGTGCTAAGTGCAACGGCATCTCAGAGGTACGTACGGATATAATACATGCATACATACATACAGACGCCGGTCTCGAAGGCAAAGGGGTTAACGACGCTGTTCGTAATCCCGTATACGCTCGTAAGAAACACAGCTGAGCGAGATTCGACAGCGGATCGCGTCGCGTTGGTTACTTACGGAGGGTATGTGAGCCGTTCGTCCAGAAAGCAATAGCGAAGTACTGAACGTAAACATTGCCAAGACAACAACAGCAGCTGAAAAATGCTGGTGTTGCCTGCAATGTCCTGTAAAGGATATGCGGGGGAGGGGGGGGGGGGAATACAGACTGACAGACATACAAATATACAGATAGCGTGAAAGATGGCGTGAAATTCCAAGAGTTAAAAGAAATTATTTTGTACATTGAGGTTTCCAAAAAATGTGGGTTTATGATAAATCAAGTGTAGCACGGTAGGTCATGAGACGCACGCTTGAACGCGGGTTACACGCATGGGTTCGTCGTTCTCCAAGTGATCTAAAGACTTACTACCTATTCCTCATTGCACTGAGGCCTACATCATGTGACAGCAGGAAAGTGCCATTTATTATTTTGTGTATTTTTCATTGTCATTGTTTCCCTGTGATTTACGTTTAAGGTAGTGGAGTTCATTGTACACGGTGTCTTAGTTTAGTATCTCTCACTTTTCGCAGGAGTTACCCATCCATCCATCCATCCATCCATCCATCCATCCATCCATCCATCCATCCATCCATCCATCCATCCATCCATCATGTGTCATGCCGATAAGCGTGGGCGGTCATGTTTTGCCATCGCACTCGATCACCGGAGAAGTGGATCAGCTCCGTGTTTCTGTCTCGACCATGCCATGTGGCCACGTCATCCAGGTATTTACTTCTCGGTCTTCCCCTTGATCTCTTCCCTTCGGTCTTGCCAGTTGTCACCAAGTTCTCCAATTCATTTCTTCTCATAACATGTCCAAAACATTTTGACTGTCTATGTTTTATGTCTCTAATCAGTTTACGATCTTCATTTGTTTCTTGAAGGACTTGTTCATTGGGTTTTCTGTCTGTCCATGATATTCTTTGGATTTTCCTCAGAAACCACATTTCCACAGCCATCAGATGTTTTTCAGCTTGTCTACTCATTGTCCACGCTTCACATCCATACAAAAGTGCAGGTTCTATATAACACTTCAACACTATTTTTCTCGTTTCAGTTGAAATCTGTTTATTGGTCAGTATGTTTTTCATCTTGCACAAGCTACCTTCGCAATGGCAATTCTTGTTCTAATCTCTTCAAAGCATCTCCCATCAGATGTTATGACTGTTCCGATATAACTACCATTTCATTTGTTTAAGAATATGCCCATTTACTTGTATATTACATTGTGGTATTTCCTTCTTCCCAGTGACGACCATAATCTGTGTCTTCTTACTATTCAATTCTAGCCTTAGTTGCTCACTGTGTGCAACAACCGCATCTACTAAATGTTGCAGGTTCTGTTCATTGTCTGCAATCAAGACTGTATCATCTGCATATCTAATGCTATTGATGTATCGTCCCCCATTGTTGATTCCTTCCATATCTTCTATATTTCTGAAAATATGTTCACTGTACAGAGAAAAAAATTTCTGGAGACATTACACATCCCTGTCTCACACCTCTCTTAATAGGCTGATATTGACCTACTTTATTATCAATTCTTATAGCAGCTTGTTGTTTCCAATATATGTTTCTTTTACAAGTCTAAGGTCTTCTCCATCAACTTGTAGATCTTCAAGCATCCTTATCATGTGGACATGTCTCACTTTATCGAAAGCCTTTGTGTAGTCAATCAAGCAAAGGTGTAGATCTGTGTTTAATTCTATACAACATTCAATTTCTGTTCTAAGTATATACACGGCATTTACTGCACAAGAGTTACTCATACCTAAAAGTTTTTTTTTATTTTCCATCGCTATATTCTGCTGCAGCCACTACTCCTCTTATCTATTATTATTTCCCTGGCTGCTGCCTCTATTCGTAGTTCGTCTTTGCTGTTAGTTGTTAGTATGTTTATTCATCGACTCACTTTAGTGTACGTGAATTAACCCAAACAGATCATGTCTGATGACAGACGGGCTTTAGCACACCGTCTCCGATATATTTGCTCTTAAACCCCATGACATGTCTCTAGCACGTACAATTTTCAACATCACTCGTTTCTCTTGTCATTTGCATTTTCTTAATAACCGTCTATCTTAAAATTATACCCAACGGTTTGCAATACTACTTCCACCTATCACTGGGCAGTATGATTCCTTCTGAGATGAGGTTCATAAATCGCCTCGCACATGAGCAGTCCGTTAACTACTGGCAGTGACTGTACATCAACGACATATTTCTGAACGTAAATCCTCCAAGCATAACCTGTAATCTACTGACATATAACAATCAGACTGCTTTTCATTCGATCACTTCCACCATACAACACTAGAATAAACAGATATATATATATATATATATATATATATATATATATATATATATATATATATATATATATATATATATATATATATATATATATATATATATATTGCTATCCTGATATATGTGGTAAAAATGGAGTTCTGTTTCTTCTTCTTCATCTTTCGGTCGCTTAAAAGGTGTCTATATCTGCAATGTTGTCTCTTGTATAAACTTGACTGTCTTCTTCAATTCATTCATTGGTCCATTGAGTGTATCCTGCACTGTTGATTTTCTAGACCAGAACTACTGCAACACACATTGTATTCATTACGGATTCAAAGAGAATGCTTAGTAAGGTGGAGAAAGGAATGTTTCGTGTGGAATGGCTATCGTCGCTTCCGAGGTCACAGATTGTGAGAACTGTATGGATATTTTGCCCTGACCATGCGGGGGTGCAGGGGAACGAACAGGCTGATAGGCTGGCAGGGAATGCATCTCTAGGTGGTAGATTACCTATGGTCAGGGGGAGGTGGTTGTGAGCTTGTGGGACCAGGTTGAGAAGGCAGGGATCGGCAGGAGTCCTGGAAGAGTCTCAAAACTGAGAGAGAAGACCAAGAGAACTTTCAAGCAGAAAGCGGCGGGAACGATTAATAGTATGACTCTTCGCTGGCTGTTAAACAAGAGAACGGAGCACGTATGGGAATCTCCTGAGTGCAGTGATGTCGGTTCTTAACTCAACTGAACTCAACTCAACTCAAATTTACCTCTGTCAAATACAGATGGTTCGGTGTCAAGAGGTGAGAAAAGCGGCTGGGGTTTCATAGCCAAAGCCAATGGTCGACGTTTGGGGCAGGAGAGCCTGGCATATGATACCACAACATCCAGCTTAAGAATGGAGGTGGAGGCGGTCACTGCGGCTCTCCTGCTGGAATGGAGAATACGACACACACACACACACATCGTGATTGTAACTGACTCAGAAAGCATGCTGACGAGGGTGAGGACGGGCAAGCTTCGTGCGGAGTGGCTTGCTTCGCTTCGGAGGTCACGGGTGACAAGCATCGCCTGGATCTTTTCTCCGGGGCATGCCGGTGTGCTGGGAAATGAACAGGCGGACAGATTGGCTGGCTCTGCAGAACTTGGTGGAGTATTGATACATGACAAGGCAGACGTGGTTGCGGCCTTGTGGGAGCACGTGCACACCTCGGAGGAGCAAATGGATTACCAGGGTCTGGCAATAATGAGACAGCGAGGAGTGACGAGGGGATCTGGCCGACGCTCAACGCTCAGAGGAAAGGCGAGACGGACATATAATCAGATTGCTACTGGTACTATTAGTGTTGGAACTCTTCGCTGGCTGCTGAGGATGGGGACGGGGCGATTATGGGAATGTCCCGAATGTTGTGATGTCGATTCCTAAATCAATCAATCAATCAATCAATCCTCCTATACAATATCAAAAACACGAAAAGGTCACAGAATATGACAGCAAGTTTTCTTCTTCTTTTTTTTTTACAGAAATTTTTTTTTCCGCTTTCTTGTTACAGGTGAGCTATTTAATCTACTGTGTTTCTGAGCTGTTTGCATCCTTATATGTTGGACTGTGTGCTGAGTTTGTTTCTAAAGACCAAATAAGTCTTCTATTTTTCAATATCTTATAGTTTGTCTACACAACTCAGGACGCCGATAGTCTATAGTGCTTCGGATCATGCTTACCTTTTCCTTGTTTTGGAATGGAAAGGATAGACGGTCTTTTCCAAATAAATAAAATAAACCATAGGCGAAAGCACAGTTGATCAATGTGGGTAGAAACAACTTGCCAGTGCCTCGCGGTTTCTTGAAAGTTTGTTTGTAATATATTCAGCTCCTTGTGCTATTTTTTTACTTTTTTTCCCCATCGAGGTAAATGTTGCTACATTAACCTGGGCTCTGAGATCACTTCCGTTTTAATTAGGTATCAGGAATTGTCCAATAAAGAAAAGATGGCCAGCTTGTTACTGATCACATAATTCATCGGTTCATTATTTTACGTTTTACTATCTGCTAGCTGGAGTTAGTGTGTTGGTGTTGTCAGGCTGAATCATCAACGTCCTCATAATCATCCAGTGTCTTGCACAAATTTCGATCACCGACGGCATTGATAAATTTGTGTGTTGACTCCCTCCCGTGCCATGACACAAGACTGCCAAGAATGTTCTCAAGCTGTTTTCCTCTATCTCTCTTTCCGCAAATTTGTCCTGTTATCACAGTATGTTCCAGCATAATGTAAGTTATTTATATTATGTCCATCAACTAGGATCCCTGACATATTTTCTGTAAATCTCATTATGAGTTCACTGTGTAATGAGAACAAATCAGGAGACATTACACAACCTTGACTGACGCCCGTCTTCATACACTGAAATGTTCCTACCAGGTTGTTCATTCTTATGGCTGCTGTTTCCTGCCAATATATGTTCTATATTATTCGGAGATCTTTGCCGTCAATGTTCAGTTGCTTCAGTACTTTTATTATTTCGTCGTGTTTCACATTGTCAATGCTTTTGTGTAGCCAATGAAGCTTAAGTGCAGATTGTTTTTACTTATATAGCTCTTTCTAATAGTGTCCTGAGAACATATATAGCGTTATTTGTACCCTTTCCCTTCACAAATCCACACTGTTCATCACTAATTTATGGTTTAATCGTGTTTCTTCTTCTTTCCATAATCATTCTCAGTACCAGCTCTGCCATGTGACTCATAAGACCTATTGTCCCTCTGACGTGTCTCCACCTTGTCGTGGTAGAGGGGCTTGCGTGTTCCAATGACCTCATGAGCTATGCCGACGGTAGCACAGCTACAACTATTTATCCATAAACTCCGAATCAGGCGCACGATGCCACTGCATCCTTGGTCCAAACATATACTACTGCTCTCAGATGAGGGATATGGCTGAACGCCTCTAAGTCAATATCCCCTGGATGTGAGGGCCGGGCCGATGCTCATCCCCTGCGGAGTGGAGGTGAGATGCTGAGCCTGCTACACGCTTGGTCCAGATACTTGTTCTACGGCTCTCTGTCGAGGGATATGAGGGATCCTCGGATGAGAGGGCCTGGCCGTTAGTCGACCTCCGCTGCATGGAGGTAAGATACTGAGCCGGCAGCATATGCAGTCTACCTCGTGGGCGTTACTAAGGGTGGAAAAAGCGTCATAGTCACACGCAATGGTTACGATGCAAGTCTGTACTCACTGAGTGTGCGCAGTCAAAGGTGGAAAAACGTCTCATTAACACGAAATGGAACGATTGGCTGGCGAATCCTTTACGTGGAAGTCCGAAAAGAAAGCTTGCCGAATGGATGTCGCCTCATTAACACGAAAAGGAGCGCTTGGCTAGCGAACACATTATGCGAAATTCCGAAGCGAAAACTTGCTGAGTGAACCGTTCATGGTTTGCGTGGGGAGCGGCCAGTGGCGAACAAAATACCCAAGTACATGGAAGTGAGGAATTAAAGCAGCCATGAGCAGGGCGTGGCGATTCCTTGGGTGAGCCCAGTCTCAGAGCGCTATGTGCCGGCTCTGCAATTATGCAAGCCTCCTTGGATAGCGGCGAATGCCCATGGTCTGCCCCTGACTTCACTTGAGGGTTGACCGTGATGTCTTTGGCCTTTCTACCTTAACCAGCTGTGATGTGGGCGATACCACAACAGAATGTCCCTCTAAACTCCCATTAAGGCTAACCTGATTAAAACATGCTTACAAAAGTCGGATGTGCCGGCCTATAAGTTGCAAATAAATTGGCTTAACGCAAAAATGTCCGAGTGAAATGATCTCGTGCCCGAAACAGCTCTGACTATCTAGTCTTCCGAGCACAGCGTCCAAACTAAGGGCTCGCTGAGTGGATGTCGTCTGCTGACTGACCGTTCCTGGCTTGTGCGGGGAGTGGCGTGTGGCGAACGGGACGCCCAATACATGGAAGTGAGGAACTAAAGCAGCCATGTGCGGGACGTGGCGATTTCTTGGGTTAGCCCAGCACCAGAGCGCTGTGTGTCAGCTCTGCAAATATGGAAGCCTCCTTGGATGACGGAAAATGCACATGGACTGCCCCTGCCTTCCGTTGAGGGCTGACGTGAAGTCTTGACCAGCTGGGATGTGGGCGGCACCACAACAAGTGTTAGTCCCCCAGGAATGCTAACCTGGTTTTAAAAAACGCACGCTAAAGTCGGATGTGTTGGCCTAAGGCCCTAAGGGTTTTGGCCCAAGGGCGCCTAACAGACACACCGCAATTCTTCTTCTTCTTCTTCAGCGTTCCGAGCCATTGAGGTTCTTTGCTGCAGATATAATCCGTCTCCGCAATTATGTCTGAAAAAACACCCCGGATGAACGCAGAAGAAGAAAAAGATAAAACATATTGTGCGATGATCTTCGCATTCTACAGCGCCGGATTTCTTTGGCAGAGCTATAAAGAAGATTTTAATAGGTCACCAGGAATGTATCCGCTAGTATAGATGTCATTTAGGAATTTTGTCAATATTTTGATTACAAAACACCTAGAGCCTCAACTTCATCCAAAGTAATGTTGTCTGGACCGGGTGCCTTTCCTTTCTTCGTGCGATGTAGTGCATCTTTAACTTCTGCTGCAAGTATTGGTGGACCCTCAATATTTTTTGAATATTTACATCTGGTCTCCTATCATCATACAGCTCTTCCAGGTATTCTGTCCATCTATTGACTGTATCATCTTGTCCCATCAATATTCCACCTTTCCTCCATTTTAAACATCCAGTGGTATTTCGTGTTTTCCTACTTGTTATTGTTTTTGTTTGTTGATACATGGATTATGAGTCTTCTCCATAGTTTGTCCCAGTGTCCATACACTGTTGATTCAGCCATACTTCTTTAGAAACTGTAATTTGTTTACTATTGCTTTATGGATTCAATTACATTCTTCTTTAGCTTTCTTTTTCTGTCTTATGTCATTCATCATCTTCAAAATTTCATCTGTCATCTATTTCATGTTTGCACTTTTATGTTTAGGTGGAATGATTTCTTTTGATGTATGCTGGATTGATTCCCGCAACTTGCCCATTGTTCAACGGTAGTCTGTATTATCTCCATGGCGTTATATCAGTTTTTTTACATAAACATTTTACCTTTCTGTAATTTCTTTGTCTGTTTTACGTAATGCTAGATCTAACTTGATTTTCTTTAGGGTTTTCTTTATGATTTTAAGTCTCAACCTCATCTTTCCTATAACTGGCACATGGTCATTATGTCCATCTGCTCATGGTCTAGTTTTTGCTCCTACTAAACTGCTTCTGAATCTCTTTGGAATCGGTATGTAGTCAATTTGATTGCGAATATTATCTCCTTGGCTTTTCCACGTATATAATAGTTGAGGATGGAGTTTGAATCAGGTGTTACCTATTACCATTTCTTGGTATTTTGCTCATGCTATTAATCTGTCACCTCTCTCATTCCTATCACCCAGGCCATATCCACCAGTCACACCATGCACCTTTTCGTTGCCTACTTTGGCATTGAAATCCTCCAGTATGACCGTCATTTCAAATCTTTTACACTAGTTTACGTCGGTGTCTAATTCGTTATAAAATATATCTATATATTCTTTACAGTCTGCTGTTGGCGCATATTCTTGTATTATGTTAATATTTAGATTTGCCATGCAGTTTCACTAATAATACTCTATCTGAGATTGTCCAAATTCCTAAACTGTCCTTAAACTCCATTGCTGTATAATTATGCCAACTCCCCTTTTGCATTCCTTCCCTTCTGAGCAGATAATTTATATACTTATCAAAATATGTTTCCTCTCATCTGGCCATCTCATTGCATTAATCCATAAAATATGTATCTTCATTCTTTCCATTTCTTTCAGGATATTATCTAATTTCCCATTCTGGCTAAGTGTTCTGACAATCCATGTACCAACATTTAGTGTATTTTAACCGTCACTTTGCACACAGTTGCTCGACGACAATCGGGTATCACCTGCAGCTCCCTTGATGCTCCCTTCTGGACGAAGAGACTCATCTAGAATCCCCATTAACGTCGTCATCTTTATCGATTTCGTTTATAGGCATGATTTTCTTGGGAAAATACAGCCTGTGGTTTCCACTTACCTTCCACCGGTTTGTGTATTGTTTACTCCACTAGCCTTTGTCTAAAAGACAGACCCTCCAGGGCAGCAGGTGAGGGGAGGGGTGAGGGAGGGTTATATATGGCGTCTTTTAACGGCCGATTAATTAAAAGCTAATATATATTTCTGCTAACATTTCTTTCAGTCCACGCAGTGGAAGTCCATGATTACTTGTTCGCACTTTCAAAAAGTGTGCGCTGCCAACAACGATGAAGAATTTCTACGTTTGAGTCTCAGAAATGGCTCTCTCTGTAATGTGACACAGATTCCACCTTCAGACTACAAGCTGCACGAGTGTGTTCCAGGATGGTTTAAGCCAGTGGTGAATACTTGCAATGTGACAGGTCGGTGGGAAAAATATGATGCTGATGTTGCCATGGCTTGTGCAGAACAGAGTTCTCTATTAAACCACATATGCGACAGTACAGAGACCACCCCGATTTGTTATAGAAATGTATTTTGTGCTATATGTAATGTGAACAGACATCCTAAATGGTCAAAACATTGTACCATGTTTTGTGATATTCCCCTTGAAACGGAAAAATACCTGCCATTTACTCTATTGTTTAATTTTGGTAACCGCAAACAACAACAACAATTATTATTATACGCGGATATATTTTCAAGCACAGATTGGGTCAGTTTAGGCGGAAAGCATCTACCTTTGAAATGTTCCCCAGGAAAAATTTTACTCAGTGGAATTTGTTCGTCTGCTATAAAGCTGATTTCTGGATTGGGTTACAAAATTAGTATTTTATATGTTCCTAAATCTTCTAGAAAAGAGGACAGAAGTGCAGGAGGTGAAGATGATTCAGTTGTTCTCTATCGGGTGTATCTAAGACACTTTGCTAACAAAGTCACAAACATTGTAAATGAACTGCAATCAACAATGAACTTAAATATTACTTTAATGTTTTCGGACAGTGTTAATAAATCACAGAGTCCATTAGATAATAACACTGACATAACAAAAATACTGAAACCATCCAGTTTTATGGGATTTTTCTTAAATGGATGGATATCTGCACCCAATACACAAGCTCGAGATGACTTTGAGAATATGACTCTGAGAAAATTCTTCGCTGATGAATTCATTGTGAGTGTCAATATTAATACATCTTTACGTCTGACACCAATTGCCGTTCAAGAAAACCAGAAATATCTTTTTGAAGCAAATTATTTAACAAAACACGGCCTTTTGTCTATCACATCAAATCAGGTTAACCCAGCAAAAGACCTGTATAACATAGATTATAACGAACTCGAGAAATATTATCAGACAATATCACCAGTATTAAGCTGTCCCTTTGTAACATTCAACAAAACAGAATACGAATTACATATACATAACATATTTTTCCCATCATCTATGTCAATAATTCTAAAATTACAAACAGGTGACTTAACACTTGAAATCTTAGATGAGTCAAATTTCCTTTCCGTTGATGACACTGAAGATTTAAGATTATGCAAAGTTTTTTTACAACGTAAGCTTTCCCATTTGATGGTTTTTATAAGCAGTCAATCTGCTACACTATTTCTTGCTCTAGAGATACTTACCATTACGTGTATAAGCTTGTCTATGTTGTGTCTTGTGCTTACTTTGTTGACGTATATTTTATTATTAGAATTGCGAAACTCTGCCGGAGAGAATATTATCTGCATGTGTTCTAGTCTTTTTCTAGCTCAAGCATCTTTGATAATCGCTTCCCGCATTAAACAAACTGGCTTCTTTTGTACTGCAGCAGGTATAAGTATCCATTACTTATGGCTAAAAGTGTTTTGTTGGTGTTTTACTTGTAGTTATAACATGTTTCGTGTGTTCACTTCTAAAACTCGAAGCACGCGCTTTTCTGTCCGAAGCACGCTCTCCTCTGTTCGAAGCACGCGCTTCTCTGTTCGGTGCAATAAAGACCTCTTAATAAAATTGTTTTTATGTTTCACTGCTCCAGCATTGGTCGTGGTCACTGTCATTGTGGGAAATCTGTTATCTTCTGAAATGAAACTTATTGGGTACGGGGAGAAGCATTGCTCCCTAGATTCATCTTTATTGATGTTTGTTACCGTGTTAACGCCTGTAATGGGAATTCTATTGTCCAATTTTCTCTTCTATATGATTTCTGTTATACAAATTCACAATGTCTTGAAACTACAAACCCCTGATCTTGTATTTAAACAAGAAAGCAGTAAGAATATTTACATCTACCTCAAACTGTCTACAGTAACGGGAACTTTCTGGATAGTGACTGTCATATCAGAAGCTACAGGCATTGACGCTCTCAGAGTTATTGCTATTCTCTTAAACGGTCTGCAAGGTGTTTTCATCTTTGTGTCGTTTGTCTGTAACAAGCGTGTCTTCAACTTGTACAAGCAAAAGTTTCGCTTCTAATTTGTTTCAACTGTACTAAACATTTAACTGAGGTATTAAACAATCAAAATATTCCTTCATAAATAGAACACATAAAGCCGACTATGTCACACTTTTCTATCTCTACAACAACAACGTGAATGAAGTATAAATAGAAACCTTCAAAAAACATTGTCAAATAGCAATATGCCTGGGCTTCAATTTGCCATCATTATCATGTACCATGCTTTGGCAATGTAGAAGGTCATATTCCTCTACAAACGCCAGTCCTCTGTGATCCTGAATCTTTCGGCAGATGATTGTCTTAGATTCTAATCCTGCAAACCTACTCAATATTTTCAACTCCTGTTGACATTACACCAATGCCCTGTATCTTCTTAGTTGTCATCGTTTGTTCCAGATCATCTTATCTTGACACATGGCCAAATTTAATTATTGTTTTGTCCTGATCTGAGTATCTTCTGTAGGTATGAATTTGTCTTCTACAGTAGTTGACTAATAAATTATTGGACTTTCACAGGATTCTTTGCATTCAAGTATTTACATATCCGTGGCCTCTGGTTTAACTTTTCAAGTTTGTAGATATGAATTCTCCTATAATTGTTTTAGTTATCTTATTTTATAAAACACGTGATCGTTTACCTAGATTCACAACTCTCTAGAGTTCTGCGTTTATAATTCCAATCATTGCATTTGCCAATGAGGTCTGCCTTTGTTGATTCAACATTTTTCGGTCTGTCAGATTAACATCTTTCAGTGTACGGTTTTAATGAGGTTGCCTAGTCTCAGTCCTTCTAGAAGTGCATCCACTTACTAGGCACAATACTTTGAGAAATCGAAGTTCTGAAATATTCTTACTTTGCTTACTTTAATACTAAAACACATGTAGGCATACACGCACACGAACACAAAACATGTCTATGGTTTGCCACATATTTCAATATAGTTTGCAACATATTCCCCTTAAAGGTGATGTGTATCATCATTAAAACATCTGAAGCAAGGACAAGATATATTGGCATGTTATTCCACAAATGTTGTATATGGCTATTATAGAAAGTGCTTACTTTATTCCACAAATTGTGTAAATGGCTATTATAGAAAGTGCTTAATTTATTTAATCTTTATTTAAGTCAAGTATGCTTGAAAAAGTATATTGTGTCCATTAGACAATTAACTTTACTATACACAGTTTTGATGCTCTCTTTACTTTATGATCTTCGCCTTTAAAAAAGCTAACAGCTACATTTTTATCTACGCTCCATTGTCATTGTAGACTTCAACCTTTCTTTTATTACAATCTCGTCAGACCTCTGCCAGATAAGGTCAGCATTTTGGAAGTCAGAAACACTTATTCTTGACTACCCCATTCATACTTTTATGTAGTTGCCAGAACAATTTCAGTGACTTGTCTGTGCTTATTCTTTGACGAGAATAAGAGCAAAGCCCTTTACGAACGTTGTCTAGAGCAGAGCAACCAGACAGACATGAGAGGCCGAAAATTTGCCAAGGCTGTTACCTCAGATAGGTGTAAGGCTCAGAAAATTGACGTTGAAGACACAGTGAGAATTAAAGAAATCAGGGCTGTGCTTCGACGAACAAGAAAGAGCGCACCAGGGTCAGATGGTATAAGGTATGACGATATCAGTATGTGTACCGACAACGAGCTAGATAAACTAGCAGATATGTACAACAACAGCATAGGGTGTGCTATAGTCTGTCCAGAAATGAATGCCGTCATTCACGATCAATTATTTTGAAATCTGTCTGTTGCATCGTTATGAAATTTTTCCTGTCGTCTTATATTTACCCCCACACAAGGAATATGTCTTGTATATGTCCAAAAGCAATTAAATCATCGAAAGCGGCGAAATTTTTTGATGTTTTTGAGAAAATGAAGTGAATTCACGCTAACAAACTAGTCTTACAGTAAAGCACGTTATTTCGGGTAACGACACATGTACAAGGCGTAGCCAGATTCGTATGGGAGTGGGTGCATTTAAAAAAAGTAGCTTAAAAGTCGAGAGGATCGACTGCATTGCACAGGGTTTTTATTATTATGGCTCAGTCTCTATCCGCAGCGCGGAAAGTGACGCAAAAAGCTCGAACTCCGTAGCTCCAGCGACGACCCTCGGGAGTCTCCGAAAAAATGCACTAGTGAAATGAAGGACGCGGCCCGGAATCGAACATACAACCTTCGGAGCCCGAGTAAGACGGCTTGCCTACTTCACCACAGAGACTCCCGAGAGGGGTGCAATGTGTAATACTAGTAAAGACAGAGAATTTACAGAGGCATGGGGTAAATAATGTGTAAATTGACAGGAAAGTAGAAGGAATATATTTCTTACCTTATTTTTCATTTCCTTCTTGTTTCTTCAGCTGCTGAT
Source organism: Cepaea nemoralis (assembly GCA_014155875.1). Taxonomy (NCBI): domain Eukaryota; kingdom Metazoa; phylum Mollusca; class Gastropoda; order Stylommatophora; family Helicidae; genus Cepaea; species Cepaea nemoralis. Next base: position 254,240 of record JACEFZ010026779.1, read on the forward strand.
TAATAATGTGTACACAAGTATTCATGTTACAAGGATGCATTTAACTTTTTATATTGAGTTCGTGAAAGCTTTCAAATAGCTGTGCGTTAATGTGCGTATGGAGTGACCAGAAATGATACCGCAATTTAGTCATCATGTGTCCATTTTTAAGGATCTGTTCAGCTGTCTGTGTAGTTTGTTCACACGGGTGACAGACCCGCTTTGAGTCTTCGTGAAATATTGTATACTCTGCTGTTTACCGTTCAGAGTCGGAACATGATTACCTGTTTTACACTATGAAAATAGTTGTCAGTGTCTATGTAGTGGGCTTTCTTCTTAACGACCAAGATGTTGGTCTTCTTTTCATTGAAGTTTATAGATTTATTCGTATAGATTGATTCGTATGCACGTGTGTTGTCCCCTAATATGATAGCGTGTTTGCTTTCACGTTTCTTGTTATGCCACAATATGTCAGTTTCCACCGCAATATTACTCTTCTGTTGGTATTCAGTGCGTTTAGTGTTATTTTTTTTGTGTGCCAATACCAGTTGTTTGTCACCGCGGAAGGCTTGCGGAATTGAAAATTCATCACTGTGGAATACAAACTGTTGCCATTGGCATTTTGTTGATGCTGTAATGTTTAGGGCCTGCAATTCGTCTGAATAGTTGGAGCAAACTATCCCAGTAAGTGTGCACGTGAATTAAGGTCTGCGATCTGCTCAGACCTTAATCTGTTTCGGACGATTCTAGAAAGTTGATGACTTCTCTCGGTTGCATAAAATTCAATCCATCCTTTCTCCAATAGTCCTCTTCCTCTTTCAACACATGGTCCTCACATTTTTCCAGTAACTTTTATCAATATTTAATAGTGCGGACTGGGTTAGTATCTTGACGTCAGACAATTTCAATGTAGTATTGGCAGCTGCCACCTGTCCTTTAATTTTAGCCCACACAAGTTCTATAGGGTTTACATGAGAATGGTACGGCGGAAGTCTCAAGCACCTATGGCCATGCTCTTCTATCAACTTGTCGATTTTATATTTCTTGCTTTTTTGAGCCAGTTTTACAAGGGACAACAACTGTAGCTTGACATATGTTTCTGGAAATGGTATATTTTCCCTTAGGAGCCATATCTTTATTGCTTCGTTTGTGTTCGATGCCGTAGGTATTTTGTCTTCTTGGGCAACAACATTGTGATATGATGCATTGTCCATGATTAGACAAGACGGTCTATCAAGGGATGGAAGTACTGTATTCTCGAGCCAATCTCTAAATACATTACCATTCATCTCATTATGATAATCCCTATTGTCTGTATGCTTTGATACGAACACGAGTCCAGCATTATGTAGTAAGCCATTATGAGTATCCAGATTATTGCACCCATCAACGAAATGACCGTTTACTCAAAACCAATGCATGCACTGTTCTTTTCCCGGGATTTGTAAGAGTATCAAACAGTTTCCTGCGATCAGCTTCTTGACAAAAATATGTGTACAACTTCATAGCGATACTTTGAAGTTTACAAAATTTCACATTCAATCCCATTGAACAATATTCACACATTCAAATATTAGCTATTAATATTATATTAATGGTAAGATTTATTTATATATTTATATAATCACGTTTCATGAAAGAACCCACATTGACGACACCTCTGAACAATCCCATTTAACTGCGCGCAGTTTGTGCCAAAAACGGAAACCACGAGACAGTTTTTTTTTTTAAAGCACGGATGTGTCTTGGTGAAGGTGTAATACTTTTAACATTATGGACTTAATCTATGACCCGTAAATTATACACCGCATACACACAAACATTGAAATCTGCTGTACAACACCAGAACAAAAGTTTTTTTGTTGGTTGGACATTATGATAAGGTTTTATGCTAAATCTCATAATTTTCCCTCAGTTGGTTACTTAGATATGGAATTTTATATTGGGGCAGAAAAAAGTAAACAGACTATAGCATCAAAGAGGAGTGGTTACACAGATATCTGATTCCCTTGCCGAAGCCTGGCAAAGACCAAACAAAAATTCAGGGATACCGGGTAATAACCATGCAAAGTACAATACGCAAGCTGCTGGAGAAGTTAATTGCCAGAAAAATGTCAAGCCATTAGAGAGGCAAGGTTGTTTCCAACCTACCCTTGGAGGGTACCTTCCAGAGAAACCTGGACCACGCAGCAGTTTTTGCCCATGATGTCAATGAAGGATTTCACACATGCATTGAAACATGTGCTGCGGCGATTGATCTTGAGGATGCGTACAACAGAGCACCGTTAGATTTTTTTTTTAAATATTTCAGCTTCTTGAACTCAAGATAAGTTCCTTCCTCCTCAGTTAGATCGCTGCAGCCCTCTTCCAACGAAATGTTGTTTTTAAATGATGCAGTTGGACTTCCGAACCAACAACAATTTATCCAGGCCTGATATAGGGATTATCTACTAAAATCAAAGGCGCTATCTCGTAACATACAAAACACTGATCAGACCAGTTGTGCTGTATGGCTCTGAAACCTGGAGTACAACGAAAGGAGACGAAGCCTTGCTACAAACCTTTGAGAACAAAGTTTTAAGACGCATCTTTGGACCCATTAGGGATACACAAAGTGGAGGGTGGAAAAGAAGAAGTAACAAAGACATGTATGATCTGTTTAAGTCCCCGCTAATCACTGGTATCATGAAGGTTAATAGACTACAATGGCTGGAGCATATAGAAAGAATGGAAGACAATAGAGAAACAAAACTCGCTTACACTCAGGAAATAAATGACCGTAGACCCCGAGGTAGACCAAGAAGGCTGTGGAGAGATAACACATTTACAGACCTACAAGCACTTGGAATCAACGACTGGCAAGAGAGGGTCAACCAGAGAGACGAATGGAGACGGATTGTATCTGCAGCAAAGAACCTCAATGGCTCGGAATGCTGAAGAAGAAGAAGAAGAAGAAGAAGAAGAAGAAGAAGAAGAAGAAGAAGAAGAAGAAGAAGAAGAAGAAGAAGAAGAAGAAGAAGAAGAAGAAGAAGAAGGAGGAGGAGGAGAAGAAGAAGAAGAAGAAGAAGAAGAAGAAGAAGAAGAAGAAGAAGAAGAAGAAGAAGAAGAAGAAGAAGAAGAAGAAGAAGAAGAAGAAGAAGAAGAAGAAGAAGAAGAAGAAGAAGAAGAAGAAGAAGAAGAAGAAGAAGAAGAAGGATATTGTCATATTCCGACGATGTGTTAGTTCTATGAAGACCTGCACAACGTATTAACATATGTTCCCAAAGAAGACTAACTTATACTCCTTGGGGACTTCAATGCCAAGGCTTTTGATACAGTCAGCATAGAAGGACTGTGGAAGATTATGGCGAAATATGGCTGTCCACAAAGTTTTGTCCAAATAGTATGCATAGATAGAAAGTTGTACAATCAGCTCCAGGGAATAATCACACCGTACCGAATATCAAGGTGAACAGTCATAGACTAAGTGTTGTGGACAAATTCACGTGTCTTGGCAGCACTGTGTCACAAGCTGCCACAATTGATGACGAAGTGAATGCAAGAATCTCCAAGGCCAGCGCAGCATTTGGCAGACTGTACAAGAATGTATGGGACGGAAATGGAATAAGCCTGTAGACAAAGCTGAAAGTCTATAAAGCAGTTGTATTATCCACACTGCTATATGCTTGTGAAACATGGACTGTTTATCAGCGACATGCTAGGAAATTAAACCACTTCCACACAGTCTGCCTTTGGAAGCTATTGAAGATTAAATGGCAAGACAAGATCCCAGACACTGAAGTTCTAGAAAGAGCGTCCATGCCCAGTATCCACACTTTACTAATGAAAAATCAGATTCGCTGGGGTGGTTTCTTGACTCGTATGCCAGATAACAGGCTCCATAAAAAAAAAAATTTCGGCGAGCTGCATTGTGGTAAACGCTCCCAAAGCGGCAAGAGGAAACGCTTCAAAGACACTCCGAAAATCTCACTGAAAGCTTTTGGAATTCATCTTGACACCTTGGAGACTGCTGCTAAATACCGTAATTTATGGCGTGGATCATTATATAAGGGTGCAGTCACTTGTGAAGCAACCAGGACTGCAAGAACTATGAAGACTAGGCCGGACAGAAAAACCACTGCAGGAGATCATCCTCCTGAAACGTCAAGCATTCTTTGCCCATATGTCTAAGAACATTTCGAGCCAAAATAGGCTTTATCGGCCATCTTAGAACTCACGGTTCCATACTTTCAACCCCACTGGATGAGATGAATGGTCATCATCATTCTTGATGGACAAACAACAGTTTAGTCAACGTAAGGATAGAGATCGGGTTGCTGTGGAACTACAAACAGAACTAAATCGCATAAGCGCATGGTGTGTGGAATCTGAAACAATTGTCAACCCAACGAAGGCAACAGTGGCATGATTCTGTTTGAATAACCATATTGTCAACACTCCAACACCAACGGTAAATATGTGTTCAGAGACTATGGAAAGAACGCAAGCAATGAATTGCTGGGTATACGTTTTGATCGAAGCCTTGCTTATAAAGAGCACACAGACTAGGTGATAACAAAGGCCAAGCGGGGTTTGGCTGCGATGTAAGTGATGGCGGCGGTAAACTGTGAGCAGCGCCATCTATATCTTCTGTATGAGTGTCTGGCTATGTTGTCTGTTTGTTTGTTTCTTTCAGTATGCGATGGCGATCCTCACTCTCAGCAGTAAACAGATGGAAAGGATAGAAAGGATACAGAATTAAGATATGCGTATTATTCTTGGATGTACAAGAGATACAGCATGCAGGGTGATGCGCTATCTTCTTGATTTTCCAACCATTGGGGACAGAATGTACATTTGCAGAGCACGTGCCTACCTCAGAGTCAATGCAAACACATAACATTACAAACACACAACATCCACTGCATAGTGAAATTACGAAGGTAAAGGGCAGCAGGTTAAAAAGAGGAAGGTCGTGGATGGGTCAAGCCGAAGACATTCTTCAACAGGTGTGTTCACTTGAGGACTTAGAACCTGGCGAGGAGTGGATACAAGTGCCAACAGATTTATATACGTCCTTTTCAGTTTGCATCCAACTAGACAGACAATGCGGACAAGAAAATCCGGCTACTGTGGAGGCAGAAGTACGGCGTTGATCTTCGAGAATTCTTTAGATGGTGATGCTGTCATCGATAGAAAACTAACCTTTAATTCCCACGTTCAAGCACTCATTAAACGAACAGCGAAAAAAGTCTACCAACTCGCCAATATTAAAAATTTCCTTCATGAGGACACAGGAAAGATATTCTAAACTTCTCACATACAGACACATTTTGACTACAACTCTACAATCTAGGAAGGTTGTTCTAATTCCAGCACCAAGCGACTTTACTCACTTCAGAAACAGGCCATGAGTTTAATTTTAGCAAACACTTATCTGACAATCCCAGCCTGCATAAGCGCCTTCAGTTACTAACACTCCGCAAACGCCTGCTTTTCAATAAGGCCAAACTAATTCACAAAATCCTACATCGGAATGCCCCAAATTACATTTGGCCATTGTTTAAATATAATACTAGACACAGTAAACGATTAAATATATTAAACATTCCGAAGCCTAGGATTGACTTATACAAAACAAGCGTAACGTACTCTGCAGTACTCTTCCACAAGAAATCAAAGACATTACCAATCCCTATACATATAATCGCAAATTATTAGAACACTATCTCAGTACGGATTACCTTCCCCTTTAATAATCGAAATAATAATAATAATAACAAAACCCTAGTATAACAACCAGTCCCCTTTTGGTAAACCATAATATTCCACATAGCTAATAACAAGTGTCACACTATTATCTAATATTACTGAGCTGTGTAGTACTGATGTTCGCATTTTGCCCATGCCTTTATAATGCATGCCATTTATATTGTTGCTGATTTCTGTTAGCCTTGAAAGATATATGAAATAATGTATGAAAGTGAGTGATAGAAGGGCAGAATGTACGACGGGCCTGCGTTCCCTATTCTTAACCCTTTTAAAATAAAGTTCGTTCTTTCGTTCGTTCGTTCGTTCATACCTTCGCATCTCTGTATACACTTCTTCCATAGTCATAGCTATGTAAACTACACTCCTGTGTTTATCTTCGTTTTATATATATATATATATATATATATATATATATATATATATATATATATATATATATATATCTATATATATATATATATATATATTACGGACGTAAATTTGAAACCCGTTCAAATGGCTTTATTACAAAAGCATGAAAGAAACATTAACTACAGATGTGGTAGAATTAAACAAAGCATTCATTTTAAATGCATTATGGGATGATCAGAAGAAGTCACCGTACGCATTCAGGCAAGCATCCCATTGCTCAGGTAGGCTCACTGAACCAAGTGTCTACCGCGTTCATTACGCCTGCATCTGTGTGAAATCGTTGCCCCTTAAGAGCTTTTTTAGAGGTCTGAACAAATGAAAATCACATGATGACAAATCAGGACTATAGGCTGGATGTTGCAGAATTTCCCACTTCTTCCTTGCTAATGCTTCCTGCCCAATCTTTGCGACATGCGAAGTGCATTATCGTGCAACAAAATCACACCGCGAGAAAGCATGCCGGGTCGTTTATTCTTGATGGCTTTTTGCAGCTTGTCTAGTGTTTGTAAGTACTTGGTAGAGTTGATGTTGACACCAGGTTCTTTCAAATCGGCCAACAATAGCCCTTCATGGTCAAAAAATGCGCTCAGCATAACCTTACCAGCGGAAACCTGTAACTTGAATTTTTTGGCTTTTGGTGATCCAGCATGCTTCCATTGCATGTTCTCTCTTTTGCTGCTCAGCTCAAAGTGTTGACACCATGACTCATCGCCTGCCATTATGCGGAAGAGAAATGCATCACCCTTAACTCTATAACGCAGCAAGTGGTTAAAACACCATCCCATGCGTTCCTCTTTTTGGTGGTCGGTCAACATCCGTGGTACCCACTGTGAACACAGCTTCCGATATTGCAGTTTCTTACTAACGACCTTTTGAATTGTCCCAATTGACACATCAAATTCTTTCGCTAGCGAACGTATGCTTCGACAACGGTTCATCTGTACTGTTGCATCAATTTTTGCGATGGTTTTTTTCTGTTGCAACAATACGCCCTTGAGCCGGCAGTCGAAGATCTGTCGTGAACTGACGTCTTTTCCGAAATATTCGTGGCCAATCTTTTACTGTTGTCTTCGACACACATGTGTTACCGTACGATGTCTGCATTCTTCGATGAATGTCCACTGGTCGATATCCTTCAAATGAAAGAAACTGAATCACCGCTATTTGAGCTTCTTTGAACGGATTTTGGATCAACCAGGCTATTTTCTCAACGGTCAGAAACAGAACCCGTGCATCATGGGACGATAAGCACGTGCTCTTTTATTCATTTGGCAGTACTTATCACATGACTATGACATGATCATGTTCAAGATACGCAATTACGCGCGGTGCGGCACGAACGGATTTCAATTGAACATCCCTTATATTTGTCTTGTTATGTGTGTAATACAGCTGTAATTACTTTAGTGGCCGGTTTCCCCGGTCTAGAGGTTGCACGACTTTCTCCGTAATTTCGTATACTCTCGTAAGGAACGTGACGTTGCGCGAGAGTTGGTAGTGGTTCTCTCTGCGTCGGAAACTCACGGGGTGTGTGAGCCGGTCGCTCAGAAAGCAATGGCAAACTACTGAGCGTAATCTCGCCAAGAAATCAACAATCAGCTGAAAGATGCTGATGTTGACAGCGATATCCTGTAACGGATATGCGGGAAAAAACAATTACTTTAGTATTTTATCCACATTTTAGCACAACTAGCCTTGGCTATTAGGTTAGCCAAACCTAACACTGGTACCAAGAAAAGTTCTGGGAAGTAAAGATGGCCTGTGGGATATCGACTAACTCACTCATCCAGTGGTTAGCACCACATATCTGATAAGCCTCAAGGCATGTAACAAGTTCCCTCACATTTATTTCTCTATTTATTTGGTATTTACATTCTATGCAAATCATTTGACATTCCATCATCGTCATTACCATTGGCTGTTGGTTGATTTATTATGTTTACTTGGTAAGGGCTTTATTTCGAAATGTTGTATTTTTATTGTATCTACTTATATTGATTGATTAGTGACATGCCTTTCTTTGTACAAGGCTACAATAAAAAAATAAGTTTTCAAATTATGTTTTCATTAGCTAGCAATTGACCAACATATACAAAAATATAAGACTGTTTTCTTGTTGTTGTTGACAATTAATGCTTGGTGTATTATAATAAAACCTTTACATGAAGTTCTCTGTGCAGTCTGTTTTGTATTGTACTTGATATCAATAATAAATTTGAAAAACACAATGGCATACTGTTTATTAATAAGTATGTGTATTTGTGTGTATGATGTCACTGTAGGTTTTGTTCATATTGTCCGAGAGGTGAATGACGTGCTGAGTTGTATTACTGATTGACCACAACACACTACAATGGGACACTCTTATGGAATCAATGACAGGATGCTATACGAAATTACTCAAGGCAAAGTCGCAGCGATAGCTGTCATTGTGTTTATTACCACATGAAACAAAGCCATGTATACTCAAACACGCTCCTTGGCGAAGGTGTTACGGACGCAGTTCGTAATCCTGGATACCTGCGTTCGAAGCACAGATGTGGGTGAGTTGGCAGCAGACCGCCTTACGTTGGTATTTTTATGACGCGTATCGGTGTCGGTGGTTCAGAAAACAATGGCAGACTACTGAACGTAAACTTGCCCAAGGATCACGAACAGCCAAAATGCTGGGGTTGACTGTTACGTCCTGTAAAGGGTATACAACACCTTTTCATACTCAAACAGCAGGCTGAGGTTCATAACACTTGTCGTTCATATAGAATCCTCTTAGACCCGCACTGCTGGCCAAACGCAAGGTTACCTTATAACAACTACAGTAAGTCATCTGTAACGTACACTCTTGCCACACGTCTTACTTCTTCACCATCCAGTTTCTTGCTGGCTGGCGTGGGCGATCATGCGTCTCCACAAATTGCAATCTCCGGCGCCATGGATCAATACTTGTGTTGGCTCCATTCCGTGCCATGACAAAAGACTGTCAAGAATCTTCTCACTCTTGTCTCCCTCTATGTCAAATCTTTCCGGTTGTCACATGTTCTAATTTTTGTCTTCTCAGCTTCCCTCAAAACGTCTTCATTGCCCATTTTGGCTGCCCAATGGATTTTCAGCATTCTTCTATAAAACCACATCTCCAATGCTTCCATTGACTTTTTCGTCTGTTTACTAATTGTCCAGCATTCGCAGCTGCATGTTAACAATGGTTCTAAGTAACATGCAAGAACTCACTTTCCAACTTTCAAGGGCAATGACTCATTGCACAAAACGTTCTTCATTTGATAAAATGCAGTTTTTGCTTGTCCGATTCTGTTTTTTATCTCACTGATGCATCTTCCTATTCTGTTCTTACTTCTGACCACATCTTAATAGAGCTCCGACTTATGTTGCAGTCGTTTACAGTTGTAGGTCACACAGTTCTTACACCATAACAAAGAACTTATTCATTCATACATTCAGTATGAACTGGAAACAATTAGGTATAATTTGCTCCTGCGAAAAGAAGAGACACACTAAACACAGACACCATGCACATTCACATACCTTACAAGTTAAGAACATCCATCATACACAGGTGAAAAACAAAGCGTGACTTATCCAAAAATCAGAAGTAATCAATTTTTTTTTCCGCGTTTCCATCCTGTCTCAGGATATTGCGGTCAACACCAGTATCTTTCAGCTGTATGTTGATTCCTAGGCTAGATTATGCTCATCAGCGCGCCATGACTTTCTGAGCGACCGGCTCCATACTCTCATAAGTCACTGGCGTGACTCGAACAAAAGTAATCAATAAATATCTAAAATGAAATAATAAAATGACAAATAAGTACAACAGGACAACAAAGGACGGCCGACGTTTCGATTCTAAGAATCTTTGTCAAGGACAGGACAAAACGAATAGATTTTTAAAAAAAACGAAAAACAACACAACAAAATAACACAACTACACTCAACAATGGCGGTTGCGCCGGTTGAGAAGGCATTCTTTGGCTACAGAGATTAAGTATAGTTGGATTGCCAAAAGGCCAGATAGGGTTTATGTCGAAAACAAAATGCGAACAGTCCGATATGAATATAGACAGTTAGTATGAACATATAGGGGGAGGACAGCATAGTTATAAACAGTGTAAACAGTTGGATATGTATAGACAGAGACGTGTGAACAGTTGGATATGAATGTATAGAGGGAAGATTGCACAGTTATACAGTGGCGTCCACAACAGTATTGATACCTGCTGGATGGACTCATCCCAGAGAGTTTATTAATTGGCTTTCAATTTTTAGCCTAATGGAACTGCTGGAGAAGCAAGGTTTCAATGCAGTGACATTTACATCGTCGATCCCATTATGGTTGGAAGAATAAAAATAGTTGGGGACAGGTTTGACAGCCCCCTGGATAATATCTCTGAGGTGCTCCCTAAAACGGTTGCCAAGGCGTCTGCCAGTTTGAACAATGTATTTCATGTCACATAGTTTGCAGATGATAACATATATAAGATTATATAAGCAAAATATATCTAATTGTTTCCAGTTCAATTTATTATATTCTGCTGCAGCCGCTGATTTCTCTTTTGTTCCATACATTCAGTAACATGTCCTTTGCAGAACCTCCTCTCATAACAACCTTCGGGACAACTTCTCAGGCAAGATGTCCCGCTTCAGATACACCCATCTGGAGATCATCTGTCACATCCTGCATTCATCTTCTCTTTGGTAATTCTCTCCCTCTCTTCCCGGGCATATACCCCTCTATTATTGTTATCTCCAAACTTTCATGACGTTACAAGTGAATAAAATATTTCAGTCTTATTTATTTTATCGTCTTTTGTAACCAACCTTCTTAAATATTCGGATCTTGTCGTATAGATGCATGTCTTTTTTTCTGTATCCAAGATATTCTTATAACCCGTCTATAATATTTATATTCAAATGCATTTATGTGCTGTTCAGCTTGTTTAGTAAGTGTCCAGGCCTCACAGGCATATGTTGCAATGGGGATGTTTGCTCTTAAAAATCGAATTTTTGTAGTTCTATCTGTCCCACGCCTCAATTTATTCAGTTGTTTTAGTCTTTAAAGAGCAATAGATATTCGTCTTTTAATTTCTTTCATTTTGTCACTATTGTGGTAATAAATGACCCACGATATTCGAAATTTTCCACCACCTCCAATTTTTCCTCATTAACGTATATTTAATTCTCCATATTAGTTTTATCAGTATGCATTATCTTTGTTTTCTGATATGTTAAGATGTAAGTTGTGATTTTCACTATTATTTAGGGTTGAGGCCATTAGTTTTTCTATACCATTCATAGATGTGGATATTAGTTAGTTAGTTAGTCGAAAGAACATCCTCATTGCACATCGAACCATTCAGTCCATAAGTGCTCGGATCCCCTCCTCAGCAAATCCCGCAGCGTGTAGCGGCTAACGACACCAGTTCTGTGTTGGTTTATCAATCTTCTTTGGCTTCCTGCGTAGTGTTCTTGTTTGGCCACCCCTCTTTTAATTTGCTGTTATCGCAGTCTGGCCATGGTTGTGGATTCACAGTCATCACTTGGTTCACGCAAAAGTCTTACTTCTCGTAGAGCATTCAGAATTCAGCCTGGTCCATGGCGCGTCCGCCCTTCATCGTAGCCTCACCTGCGAGCTTGTCAGCCCGATCATTTCCTTGTACTCCGCATGCCCTGGCACGAAAATGAAACTAATCTTTGCCAGCCGAGACTGCTCCAGAGGCAGCAACCATTCTCTTCGGATCGACCCCTCCTCTATCCTCTTGATCATGTTCATTGAGTCGCTAAGGAAACATGCCCTAGTGAATGTCTGTGTCTCGAGCCATGTTATTGCTTTACTTATTGTCATGACTTCCATAGTCAGGCTACTTGTGGTTTCAGTGAAAGCACCAGCTTTCTTTGGTCATTTAATGGGAAGAGAGGCATTGGAGAACATCGTGACAGCTGGAAAGATCCAGGGGAAGAGAGGCAGAGGCAGACCAAGAGAAATGATGCTGGATAGATTGAGACGGTGGCACGGAGGAATATCAGCAGCAGAGTTGATCCAGAAAACCAAAGACCGAGATCTATGGAGAGCCATGAACGCCTACGCCAGCTGGCAGGGCACTTGGTGATGATGATGACCAGAGTCCTCCTTCACAATTCTCCCTCCGGCCCGAGCCGTAAAGGCCCATGAGCTTCTCACATGTCGGACGACCGACCCATCTGTGTAAATGACAACATCACCGTCTAGCGAATTCTCGAAAATCAACGCTTGTACTTCAGCCTCCACAGCAGCCGGATTTTCTTGTCTGCATTTTCTATCTAGTTGGATGCAAACTGAAAAGGATGTGCGGAAATCTGTTGGCACTTGTACCCACTCCTCGCCAGGTTCTAAGTCCTCAAGTGAACACACCTGATGAAGAATGTCTTCGGCTTGACCCATCCTCAGCCGTCTTCTTTTTAACCTGCTGCCCTTCACCTTCATAATTTCACTATGCAGTGGATGTTGTGTGTTTGCGTTAACTCTGAGGTAGGCGCGTGCTCTGCAAACTTGTATTCTCTCGTCAATGGTTGGAAAATCAAGAAGGTAGCCATCGCCCTGCATGCTGTATCTCTTGTACATCCAAGAATAATGCGCATAGCTTCATTCTGTATCCTTTCCATCCTTTCTATCTGCTTACGGTTGAGAGTCAGGATTGCCATTGCATACTCAAAAACAGACATGACCAGCCAATCGTACAGAAGACATAGATGGCGTCGATGTGGATATTAATACTGTATCATCACCATATCGAGTCATTTGTATTTCATGACCACCTATATTTAGTGCGTAATACTGCTTCTTGGTTACATCATCTCTGACATTTCTCATTATATTTTCGGCGTAGAGATTCATGGTTGCTAGGATTTCTTGGAAAGTTTTGCAGAACATAGTTTGCCGTTGCTTTCTTTCTGGGCAGTGACTGTACTGGTCGGTGGCCATAGTCATTGTCTCTACTGATGAGATCATCTGCCTATCGCCGCAGAGTGCGGAACATAACTAACAACAATCTGTCGACTGCTTATACTCATCCACCACTTGCTTCCATGGTTCACGTAACCCTGATTGGGGGGGGGGGGGGGGTGGAGGGCTAACTGGTACTTCACCTTGCCCAAGGGTGTCCCTTAGACCAGGGGAGGAAAGGAAGAAAGAACGTATTACTTGCAGGAAAATTCCTTGACCATCTCTGGCTCACTCGTTCATCAACGACTGTGTTCACTCTTTGATCAACGACTATGCTCACTAGTTCATCAACGAATGTGTTCACTCTTTGATCAACGACTATGCTCACTAGTTCATCAACGAATGTGTTCACTCTTTGATCAACGACTATGCTCACTAGTTCATCAACGACTGTGTTCACTCTTTGATCAACGACTATGCTCACTAGTTCATCAACGAATGTGTTCACTCTTTGATCAACGACTATGCTCACTAGTTCATCAACGACTGTGTTCACTCTTTGATCAACGACTATGCTCACTAGTTCATCAACGACTGTGTTCACTCTTTGATCAACGACTATGCTCACTAGTTCATCAACGAATGTGTTCACTCGTTCATTAACGGCTGTGTTCACTCGTTTATCAACGGCTGCTTACTCGTTCATCAACGGCTGTGTTCACTCGTCAGTCTACCTCGTTCTCATTCCTTCCTCTCGACAATGACATCTAAACGATGTTAAAAATACGTAACATCAGGTGATGTCGATACTAGATGATGAAGACGATAGCTGGTGAAACTAAAACGTCTATATGTATATGAACAGCATGTGTCTGTGGTGGATGAAGTGGGACAAGTAGCCGCCGCTGGTGTGCCGTCATAACTCAAACTGTACTTGTGCTTGTGTCGGAATGAGGATTTACTGTGTCACCCGTTTCAGCTTGTTAGGTATTGTCCAGTTTCGCTTCCGTTATTGTTTATCCCTTGCATTCTATTCATCCACTATTGCTAACTCGTCTGACCAGTTCTCACGGTCTTGCTAATTGATTACTTTTATGGTGTGTTTTAGTTTGACTAGTGAATAACAATGTAACTCTTTACACTACTTTAACTCATTGTTATCTCGATCTGATTCCTGACAACCCACTATTGAACTTTATGTGTTGCTTTATCCTGATTATAAATGTTAGTCATCCCGTCTATTGCAGATCATAATATCCATATAGTTTTAATTTTGCTATTTGTATATAACTACTTTTCTCAATATATGAATTATGTACTTTTCACATGTACTTGCTAGACATTGATGTTTTTACAGAGGAAATGTAGCTTAAGAGTCTATCTCTTTAAAACCATGTACACTGACTCACACCTGTAGGGATGTATATATCTTGTGATTCTTTTATTCACATTTTTTCCCCTGAATAGGGCTTGGGAAATTGTCTTGTTTTGTTCTGAGAATAAATGCTCATTAATAAGAGTTGCACCATATACCCAAATGTTAGCCCGACGTTGCACTCACCAAAAACCTTACATTCACATGATGATTAGGTGGTTCTTACGGTCAAGGGCATGCCATTTATGTTCTGAAATATGGTTATAAAACAACCCATTTCTGACTATGTGCACGAGATAACCTGCAATCTTGGGTGGTTTAACAATGTCGTCCTCCAGCCCTTTGCTTAGAAGAGACTGCGGGGAATGACCATACATGTTTGTTTAAATCAGTGCTTATGCTAAATACATATCTCTATGGATTATTCTCTGTGTTATTGAGATCTATCCAGACTTGAATGCTTCTATGTGTGAGTGAGATCCACTCAAACATGAATGCTTCTCTGTTTGTGAGTAAGATCCATCTAGACATCATTGCCTCTCTGTGTGAGTGAGATCCATCTAGGCATGAATATTTCTGTGTGATTGAGATCCATCCAAATATGAATGCTTGTCTGTGTGAGCGAGCTCCATGCATAAATGAATGCTTCTCTGTGTGAGTGAGAATAGACACTTGTCTTGATTAACTGCATGCTTTCAACCCACTGGATGAAATGGATGGTCATCATCATTCTTGATGGACAAACAACACATAATAAATGCGAGTATTGAGTGTAACGTCATCGTAAAAAAAACTCTACTAATTTTGTTAACAGGTACAGTATTTGATGGTTCACGTGCTTGGCTGATAAGCCAATGGTGCGAGGCTACCATCTGAGGGATTATGACTGAACGCCTCTAAGTCAGAATCCCACCCGGATGTGCGACGATATTCTTATTCACGTGCTTGGCTGGTGGGCCGGTGATGCGAGGCTGCCATCGGAGGGTTTGCAGAGTTTCCGGCTTGGGTCAGGATGGCGGGACGTGTTTTCTTCTAGCTTGACTTAAGTCGGTTGATCGGCGGCTTGACAATCCGCCATCATAAAACTCGCCGTTGTTACAGAATCAGATTTCTGGCTCTAAATGTTAGCGCTACGCACAAACATGGAGAGCCACGACTTCTGCCCTATGCGCCGCCTTAGGCCCAAGAGGAAAGACTAGACTTGATGATGACCAGAAAAATGTAGCGCCCTGTTTTTTTTTTTTAAATTCATCTCATTCTGCAGGGGATTTATTGTGTCGTCACTGACTTGGAGGTAGGTACTCGGTCTGAAATCTTTGTATTCCAAGTATGATGCACATAGCCGCGTTCCGTATTCTTTAGTCCTCTCCATCTGATAACAGCTGAACGATAACCAAGATTTGCAATAATCAGGCATAATGCAATATGAAAGAAGAAAATATTAGACGAATATAGACAAGAAATATGTGATGTAAATTATATATATATATATATATATATATATATAATATATATATATATATATATATATATATATATATATATAGTCAGAAAACTACCCATTGCTTTAAACAAATTAATCACTTGAATAAAATACAATGTTACAAGTATTACCAGATACAAGATATGAATTAACAGCTCAGATACACAAACATGATTTCAAAGCAATGATCTGTCTTATTAATGGCAAAGGACCCTTTTCCACTGTGATCATTATTTGTTTGTTTGTTTTTTTTTTTTGTTTTTTTTTTTTTTTTTTGAGCAAAGAGCAATATCTCACTATTATAACATGCCTGGGTAGCAATGCGATAACATAAACAAGTTAACGGGGTTAAAGGGCATTCTCCGGGAGGGGGGGGTTGCAAAGAAGGGTTAAAAGACAGTGGATAAACATCGATGGGGGCAGTGAGTTTAAGGGGGCGTGGAGGAGGCGTCAGCCCGCTAGTGTGGTTGTGAGGCAGACAGTTTGGGCTGGGGAGTAGTGTGGTGTGGAGTCAGGAGACTGGATAGACAGTTGAGTTTTGGGACCCGACAGTGGAGGTCGGCGGTCTGGGAAATTGAATGATAGCGGAGTTAGCGAGAGAACTCCGCCCTGTGTTTTTCAGTGATAGTTAGTTGAAGCTTAGACCGAGAGAGGGTCGGATAGTTAGTTGAGGCCTAGACCCAGAGTGGGTTGGATCGAGTGAGTTCGGGCCGGGAAGAGTGGCTGGTTAACTGTGGTGGTGGATGAGATTAAGTAGGCCTGGAGAAGGCAATGTTATTCGAGTGTTAGGTTGTGATGAGGATATATTCGAGAATTACTGTTTCTGGATTTATAGGTGTTGTATGATTCTGTATCCAGTCATCATTAAAGGGATATTATGTGCGCAAACTCAATCTTGTTCAGTGACTAATAGATCTGTACTACAGTAATGACTTGTGTTGTGGGACATGAGGCTAACCCAGCTTACACTCTGCAGTGATATAGAAGGAGCATCAGGATCTAGACAACGACCAATCTCATTCTGTTGCAAAAGAGATTGTGACAGAGAGGTTAATGGGGGATCTTAATGTAGGCTCGTCGCTTAGAGAAGATAATGAGTTCAGAGATATTAGTCGGACGCGCAATCACAACTAGAAGTGTATCACGATTTCCAGCAGACGGCCCATTTCAAAAGTGTCCGGAGAATTAACACACAGTTCACGGGAGGCCAGGTACAGGTACAGATGCAAGATTTACGCCTATGAGAGAACTGTCTAGCAGACAAAACAGCGGAAGAGTTAAAAGTCGTGTTGACAGAAAGTCGGCGCTATTTACGATAGCAACGGGACAGTATCGCTGAGGCAGTGTGTGTGGCGAGGACAGTCGCGCGGTGTTTTCACAGGCCAATTTAGCGCAGGTAAACAGAGAGGGTTGGGGCGCCAGCGGCCAAGTGCTGGTGAAATAGATGTTTAAAATCTCAGCCGGGGAGGGGAGATGTATGAGGAAGTGTGGAACACACAGAAGTGACAATTGCTGGTCCACCGAAGAAGAATGAAAGACGGGAGATGGATGGTGGCATTTTTTTTTTTTTGCCCGTAACACATTCACGTCTGGTGTGTGGGGTCGCTGAATTTATGACGGGAAGAAATAGCAGACGCTAAAAGTGAGGGCAGCGAGTATTTACTTCAGACCACAGCCGGATTCAGTGTGTGTTAATTTTTACAAAGAGAAACTGAGGTGACCTTGGGAGTAAAAGCTGTGTACAAGAGAATTTTACTGAGGAAATTTCCACTAGCATTACTAGATGACTCAGGTGACTGTGAAAGTAGAACTAGATAAACAATACCAGCTGTTTTGCACTGAAACCAGGATTTACGTTCGTCGTTGTTACCACCGTTCTGTTATAGTCATCACCGTGCCACCGGGAAACAGTCCACAACAGACAATCAGGTGCCGTCACCGCAAGAGTGGACGGATTTTCTCTGAAAAAAGGACTAACTAAAAAGATTTAAAGCGCTGGACATTCGTTGTCATTTTTTTCACCTTGTCGGCAAACGTTAATCTGTAACATCACTTCAAGGCGATAGGAACCAAGTAGATAAACATTAGTTTGACCTTAAACTTATCATCGTCCTAAGTATTGTTTTTGTGCGTTACTCATTTATTCGTAAGTGGTTAAGTGTTCGTGATAAGTTGGATATTTTTGTTTTGTTTCTCGGAGTTCGTGAGACAAGGCAAATGTAATTTTTCTTTGTGCACATTATATGTTTTTGGGAGGCAGCTGACGAGTCGGGTTGTTTGTGCGATTTTTGAGCATTGGGTCGTCCTGGCAAAATACACTGTGCCGAATTGTCTATCGTCAGATCTGTATACATTATTGATTGTATACTTGTTCTTTTTCCTGCTCTCTCTTTACTTTTACATATGATATTTGGTTTCTTCAGGTATATGTTATTGTGACCCTTCGTGATATCTACTGTATAGTGGTTTCTGTCAGTTCATTTTTATGCGCACTAAATTTTCTCTTACATGGACTTGTCGATATCAGTTGTTGTTTTTTGTGTCACTAGCCTATGCGTGTAGCGTCTTATAGACATCACTTATTGTTTATCATTCATTCGTGGATATATATGTATGTCTAACACTATTTCCAGAAATTTTCTACAACTATTTGTTATATATTCGAGGGAGTATAGGTAATATCCCCCCCCCCCCCCCCCCCCTCACTACTGAATTTCTTATAGAGTGACTGTGTGAAGACAGAGGGATATGATCAGTACTACGAATTTACGTAAAATTTGAGTGGGGGTGAACTTAGAAAAGGGACACAAAGACTAGAAGAAGTGTCTTTGTATTATAGTTGGCTGACAGATAGCAAGTGTCCACAATTACAAAGATGCCTACGTTAATGGAATACATCGAAGCAGGTAAACGAATAGGCCTGAAGGGCAATGATTTACAGGAGTTTGCAGAAGCAAAATTGAAAGAATGTCATCACTGGGAAAGAGAGGAGAGGCATAATGAACGTGAAGTCAAACGCCTACAGGAGGAAAAGTTAGCTGAAGCTCAACGTCTATAGGAAGAAAAGTTCGCTGAAGCCCAACGCCTACAGGAAGAAAAATTAGCTGCAGCTAAGCGCCTACACGAAGAGTGAGACACAAGTGAAACTAGAAATGGAAAACCAAAACGGCCTACACGAAGAGAGAGAGACACAAATGAAACTAGAAATGGAAAAAACAAAAGTATCAGTTTCAGACAGAAACTGAAATTGCACTAAAATAATTAGAACTAGCATCTAAGGGTCAAAGTGAGGAAGGCAGAAGACCTTCGCAGTCGTCACAACGATTAAAATTGCCATATTTTACGGACCTAGACAATCTTCAAGCTTATCTTGACAGATTTGAAGCTTCTGTTAAGGCTTTAGGCATTCCAGAAGGAGAGTATGCTATGAGGCTGAGTGAGTATCTTACGGGAAAGGCCCTAGATACCATGTTCAATTTACCTGTGGCAGAAAGAAACAATTATACTATTCTGCGTCAACGCTTGCTTACAAAGTTCAACCTAACTGAGCATGGATACAGAACAAAGTTCAGACAATTAGTGCCAGAGACAAATCAGGATTTTACAGATTTTGTCAATACAGTGAAGAACATATTTAATAAATGGATAGAGCTTGCAGAAGTTGGAAAAGATTTCAGTCGTTTAGTCGATTTGATGCTAAGGGATAAGATATTATCGTCATGTAATGCAGATTTAGTGGCTTTCTTCCAAGAACGTAAACCAAAGGACATTGAAACAATGTCCCAGTTAGGGCAAAACTACATGACCGCACATCCGAACAGTTCTATTGGCAGACAAGTTGATGAGGAAATAGTCTGTGCAGCCTATAGTAAACAGGATCATAATCCAGTTATTAGACCAAGGTCGAAGAGTGTGGATTCAACACAGAGGTATGAGGAACAAGGACCTAAAGACAATGGTTTCCGGGGCAACCATTTTGGCAGATCAGGACATTACCCAGACCACAGAGGGAATTTTACGAGACGTACGAATGGTTATGCCGGATGTTGGAATTATGGGAGCTGGAGATACAAGGCAGAACAGTGTGATGTACAACCATCCAGTGGGCCAACAAATAATAGGAGGAAGGACATTATTTGTTTCAAATGTGGCGGGACCCGGCACTTTCGCTATCAATGTACGATGGGGGAAACTGAGCACTCAAATGCAGCGCAAGTGATTGAGACAATCAATAATGAGAGTTGTAGTGGATGCAAACCTCTTTTTGATAAAGACAGTCAGCCTGTCTTAATGGGCGGTCACACATTTCAAGCAGATCAGCAGTGCATGCAGGAGGAAGTTTGAAGCTGCATCATGGGTTTGTTAATGATAGTGAAGCAGTGACACTCTGGTTCCATCTGGTCTGTACATAATTGCTTCTTGTGGTATACTGTTAGTTGGTAACCTAGTTGCATGGCCAAATCATCTGACTTGCTGCCTTCTAATACAATCTTGCATTGATATACCCCCCCCCCTTTAATCTTGATTTCTTCATTTCTGACCTTATCTCTTCTTGATGCCTTGAGTATTCTTCTCGGGAATCTCGTATCTGTTATTGTGATTTTTCTGTTCTCTTTGTCTGTCATTGTCCAGGTTTGGCATAGGTAACATAGAGTTGGCAGGAAGATTGTCTTGTAAAGTGCTTTCTTGGTAGTTATAGATACATGTTTGCTCGTTAGCCTTGGTGTTATTTGTCCAATGAGTTGGTTTGCCTTATTGCATCTATTTTCGATCTCGTCTTCTGATTTTCCATTTGATGATATTATACTTCCTAGTTACTTGAAGCTCTTTACTTGTTTTATGTGTGTGTTCTTTTAGGCAAATCGTTGTTTTTTGTTTTTTCTCGGGAGGTATATTGTATGCAATAAATTAAGAGCTTGGATTAGGGTGACACGTATCTTGATGAACCTTACAGACTACGATTGTTTGAGTGGGGAATCGTGTATGGATCTAGTCACAATGAAGGTAGACACAAATGGTTCTACTGTTTAGCTACAGCACCCAATCACACAATCAGAATGATATTTTTTTTTCATGGGAGAGAATGGGTGTTTGCGACTTTGCCCAGACTTCAGATATTTACTTTTAATTTACAACACAGTGATCGTGACAAAATCCTACCCTAACGGGAATTTAAACACTTGACCACCGAATTAAACAAGTGAATGAATCATTATTGCATTTGTATCACTCATAGCTCTGCCGGGACGGATTTTCAGGTTCAGGATTACCTACCGCCTGCCCAAGCAGTCGCCACACTGTATTTTTTTTAAATGTTGCATATCCCTTACAGGACGTTGCAGTCAACACCAGCATTTTTCAGCTGCTGTTGATGTACTAGGCAAGTTTTACGTTCATTAGTTTGCCATTGCTTTCTGAACGACCGGCTCCCATTCCAACACGTTATAACACAACGCGACACGGTCTGCTGCACAAATCGGTCGCAGCTGAGTTTCGAAGGCCTGGTAAGCGGCTCACAAACCACGTTCGCAAGCCTTTGACCACGGAGCCCGGCCACACTGTATACAGTCTAACATTTTTATTTCACCCTCCTGACATTGAGAGTACTGAAATGTTATTTTAAATCAGTTCAAAGATCCAGCTCGCAATAGAGGAACTGGTTCTGGATATCTACTACGAGAAACAATCTAAACCAAGAGGTTAATAAAGCTATCAAACTTCTGAAACACGAGAACGCTGCTGGTCCAGATGACATCCCAGCAGAGGCCGTTAAATCTAATGTAATGACCTTGACTAAATTACCTCACAGATTATAAGGGAAATTAATAAATTAATGCACCATACTTGCTTTTCTTTAAAATCAAAATGAATGACATTTACAAAAACATATCCTTTGACTTTTCTTCTAAACATACTACTTAATCCTCATCAACTTGTACGACCTTCAGCTAGCAAGAAGCAAGTCCATGCATATCATGACAGTACCGTGTTTTGTTCTGTCCACCAAGTCATTTCTTCGCTACATGAAACATGGAGTGCATTAAGTAGACAGAAGAGATCAGAGAAGATCAGTTCTGTTGGATTCATGTTAGACTGAACTCTGTGTAATCGTTTCTTGAGATTTTAGCAGTTTGATGTAACCTTCAGAAATGAAATCTCTTGACTTCTCTTTCACAAGAATGACACCATTAATGTCCCAAAGACAGGTAATCATAATCTTTCTTTCTGTTGAAATTGTCTTGAATTTCTTTTATTTTTTGGTGATTGAGGATGTATATTGAGGATGTATTTGTGCTTCATAGATTATACTAAGGCATTTGATAAAGTAAAACATGATGAACTGATTAAAATGTTGGAACATTGATGGAAAAGATTTAAGAATAATAAAGAATGTTTACTGGAACCAAATAGCAGCAATTAAAATGGGAAATAAAGAGGGTAGTTACGAACAGATAAAGCTAGGAGTACGACAAGGGTGTGTCTTGTCACCAGATCTTTTCTCCCTGTATAGCGAAGTAATAATGAGAGAAATCAAAGAGATGCCAGAAATAATAGTTGGAGGTTATAATATAAATAATATACGCTATGCAGATGACACAGTATGGGTGGCGGACAATTCAACAGACCTACAACAATTATTAGATGTTGTAGTAACAGAGAGTGCAAGGAAAGGACTCTCATTGAATATCAAGAAAACAGTAACAATGGTAATATCAAAGAAAATGGTGACACCAAAATGTGACATGGAAATAGAAGGGAAAATCCTTAATCAAGTGGATAATTTTAGATACCTAGGGGCATTTATAACATCAGATGGAAGATGTACAACAGAGATTAGGAGCAGAATAGGGCAGGCAAAAGCCGCATTTCAGAAAATGAAGAGTATCTTATGCAATAAGTCGCTATCACTGAATGTAAGAAAGAGAGTGCTGAAATGCTATGTAGAACCAGTTTTGCTGTATGGCAGTGAATCTTGGAATGTAAATGAACAAATTAAGAAGAAATTAGAAGCAACAGAGATGTGGTTCCTGAGACGAATGTTGCGAATTCCTTGGACTGCCAGAGTAACTAACGACGACTGCCTGAAACAGGCTAATGAAACTAGAACATTATATACAACAATAAGACAGAGACAAACATCTTTCTTCGGTCACAGTGATGAGAAGAGAGGCATTGGAGAACATCGTAACAACTGGAAAGATCGAGGGGAAGAGAGGCAGAGGCAGACCAAGAGAAATGATGTTGGAAGGATTGAGACGGTGGCATGGAGGACTATCAGCAGCAGAGTTGATCCAGAAAACCAAAGACCGAGATCTGTTGAGAGCCATGAACGCCTACGCCAGCCGGCACGGCACTTGATGATGATGATGATGATTGAGGATGATGCCACCACACTGACTGCATTTTCTTCTCAGGACTCAAAATGATGCACCCAGGTGTCGTACTGTAACTTATAGAATATTTGACAAAAATGATATCAGCATCGGAAAGCGCCATTAGTTAAGAACGTTGATTTTCCTTTTTAATCTGTGCTCATTTGTGAGACTTGGTTTAAACGATCTTACGGAAATGTTTGAAGGGTTTAAAAACGCGACTCACTCTTCCAATTCTGACTGACAGTCAATTTTTCACTTTTAATACGCCTTTCATCACGAATAATTACACCATAGTGGTTCAGCATGCCTGGGCTGGTAGCCATGGCAGAATGTCCAGAACGCGGAAGATCATGAAGCTACGGTCTCTTCACTCGTTAACTCTCTGAGCCCGGCAGCTGTGTTCCTATTGACAACACAACTTCCAGCACACAAACATTTGTGAATGTTCTATTTTCGAGACTAGAAATTCTAGTACAATTCGATATTTGTAACACAAGTTGTTCATACAGCCTGTTTTAACGGAACTACTCTAGCCGTTCTAATTGTCCAAATGCAGTGCACTTTCATATACCAATAGAGATATTCCAAATCTGAAGTGTCTAAAATTTTATGTTTCTCTCTGATTAAAAAAAAACGCGGTGCATTACTATCTAAACAACCCTCCTCTTTGCGTGATTATTTTTATTAGAGAAATTAACTTATGGGTTGTCAAGATATTTTAGCATCGCTGTGAGGAGAAAGGAACGTGAAAATTTAGTGACAACTGGCAAACTCGATGAGAAAAGACAGGGAAGTCAAAGAGATAAATACCTGGTTGACACATGGCCCTAAAGAACAAGAACAGCAGACCTGATCCAAGACTTCGGAGACCGAGTGAGAGAACGAAATATGATAGTCCAATAAAAGGCACAAACATCCCGACAGTGTGTCTATATATCTCCGCCTCCCCTCCCCAAAATGTATTGAATCTTTGCCATTTAAAGCAGAGACCGTCTTGCGCTGGGTTGCTTATAAATATAGTATTGGTGCTAGTCGTTTAGAAAGCAATGGGAAACTTTTTTTTCGCATATCCTTTACAGGACATCGCTGTCAACACCAGCATTGTACCGCTGTCGTTGATTTCTTGGCAAGATTACGCTCAGTAGTTTGCCATTGCTTTCTGATCGGCCGGCTCACTTATCCCGTAAGTTACCAACGCGGCGAGAACCGCTTCCAATTCTCGCGTGCTGCGTTACTCTACGTGGATAAACGGGATTACGGAGAAAGTCGTTTTAACCCCTACTGAACGTAAACTTGCCAAGAGATCACAAGCAGCCAAAAAATGTTGGGGTTGACTTTGACGTCTTGTAAAAGGATACGTAAATAACTTTAACTTTGTCAGTTACGGCCCACACCTATACTATTGAAATCAACACAAAGCGATTTGCTCCCAAATCGCCCGCGGCTGTTTTCGAAACCTCCACCCGAAATACTGAGGGATTGTGAGCCTGCTTTATTGACCTCTAAGATACAGTGTTATAAAATGAGAAAAATAAAATAAATATCAATGTGACTTTACTTTTCAAACCATATTGTAACAATGCAAACAGTGTTCAGCTGTTAGAAATCTACTTGTCGGAACACTCAAGAAGTGGAAATATTTGTATAAACTGAACGGTCACTGCCAACAGTAATACTTATAATTTAAAATTAAAATGTCTGTTATTTGTTTCTTAGTTTCCACATTAGTGTCCTACATCAGAAATGTATATGCTTTAGAAAGAGCTCTAAATAATTAAACGAAAAGCCTCACAAATCCGTTAGCGCAAGGTAATACAATAGAATCTACAAATGTTTCCACACATAACAACTTAACAAAGCACTAATGGTATCTTTTTAATATACAAGTGTATATATAGATATACATCAGACTTCGTGACAACATAGAACACATCGTCTTAAACAGTATAGACTCAGATTTTATTTGCAGTGATTTCAGCGTTCTCATTGAAGTGTTGTTTTAACACTTGTAATTGTTTGTTATTTCAATTTTTATCACCACATTCTATTGCTCAGTGTGAACGTAAATATAATGTATACAAAACTATTTTTTGAAATTTTGAGGTTTCAATGTTTGATTAACACTATACACGTACTGGTCTGGTCTTTATCTGATAATGCAAACCCATGCAGAAACAAGATGCCAGGAGACGAACATTCGCACTGTCACCAATGATTCCAGAAATATATTAGAATGGTGCAGTATACTTTCATTGTGAGATTACTTACCCAGATGGGGCTAACAATATTCCATGGAACAAGAGTCTTTGGAAATCAGAAGATTACCAGCGATTATTTTGTCCAGGAAGATGTCAGAAAGACAGATTTGTCATTGCGGAAGGGTATACAGACGTGCTCCTCTATACAATGTTTTCCTTGTGACTGCGATAAGAAAAAATGTCATAGTTTATGGCACTTGTTGTCCGGATGTTGATGACCTAAATAATGGCGCTACCTGACGCTAAACTGCTCACTACAAACACGTCGGATTTTGATGACGGTGAATGCAGTAATACCAATAATATCAACATAGAAACCGCGCTAACGATAGGAAAACACATAACACTAGGTTGCGAGAATTTCAACTAAAACTTACTCTTATATGTACATTAGATCTTGTCCTGCAAATTATCCTAATAGCGATGTTCGAACAGTGTGTGAAGACGAAGTTACAAACAGCCAAGTAAATTCATCCATCTATCATCGTGTCACTGCTAACGACACTCACATCACATATTTTAATGAATATTGTGCTACGTGCAACAGCATCTCAGAGGTACGTACCGATATAATACATGCATACTTTCCTACCTACCTGCCTGCCTGCCTGCTAGCCGACAGACAGACAGACAGACAGACAGACAGACAGACAGACAGACAGACAGACAGACAGACAGACAGACAGACAGACAGGCAGGCAGGCAGGCAGGCAGGCTGGCTAGTAGGCATATAGACAGACAACGATAGACAGACAGACGCACAAACAGACACACACACAGACTGACGCACACACGCGCACACATACAAACGTACAAACAGCATGCAGACATAGACATACACACAGAAAGACAGACATCAAACAGACAGACGACAGACAGGTAAGACTGAAAGCAAATATCAGTCTGAGATCAGAAGGTTATCTGGTCTCAAGTGACACAACAGATGGTTATAAGAAAGTAGTGAAAACGAGGGTCAACCACCTTAGAACAGACACGTAAGTGATCACATGGTAACGGATACTATGATAGAGTATGGAGGTGAATACAGAATGGTGTAGTGACAGACAGATGACGAAAGAAAGAAAGGATCAGATAGATTCCAAAAGTTAAATGCAATGATTTTTGGCATTAGGCCTGATGAATTTAATTTGAATGATTAGGCTGATTTCAATAAATGTGTGTTTGAGGTAAGTCAGATTTAGCGGTGGCGAGGTAGATATCGATCCTGCGTTAGTAATGTCATGAGCACGGTTGAACGTGGATTCGACACATGGACTCGTCACGTGCCAAAGTGATCTAAAGATTAACACCTATTGCTCCTTGCACTAAGACCTACATACAACATGTGATGGCAGGAAACTGCTATTTTGTTTTTTTTATTTTCCCCATGTTATTTACGTTTACCGTATTGGAGATCGTTGTAAGATGCGTACACTCTGTCTGCGTTTAACATCTCTCACTCTTTTGCAGGAGTTTCACATATCGACCTGTTTGTATTGTTCTATTGTTATATCCTGCTGCAATCGCTACTTCTCTTATCTATTATTATTTATTTCCATGGCTGCTACCTCTATTTGTCGACCATCTGTGTTTAGTATCGCTCATATTTTTTTTTTCCGCAGGAGTTACACATAAATAACTGTGTGTTTTTTTCCTGTCAATACGTCGTCGTTTGGAATCAATTGTAACAGTAATAGACGTGATCACGTGGGGGGGGGGGGGATGATAATTGTTGTTTCAGGTGAGCTATTTTGTCAACTTTGCTTCTGTGCTGTTTGCATCTTTGTGTGTTGGATTGTGTGGTAAATTTGTTTCCATAAAACAAAACAGTCTTCTATTATTTAATATCTTATAGTTTGTCTACAAAACTCAAGGCGCCGATAATCTATAGCGCTTCGGATCTTGCTTACTTTTTCCTTGCTTCAGACTAGAAAGCATAGGCGGTCTTTTCCAAATAAATGAAACAAACCAGAGGCGAAAGCAAAGTTGATCAATGTGGGTAGCAACTATTAGCCAGAACCTCGTGGTTTCTTGGAAGTTAGTTTTCAATATATTCAGCTCATTGTGCTATTTTTACTTTTATTCCCCAATCGAGGCGAGTGTTATTACATTTACCTTGGGCTCTGAGATCACTTCAGATTAAAATAGGTATCAGGAAATGTCCAAGAAAGAAACGATGATCAGCTTGTTACTGACGACTACATCCATCGGTGCTTTATTTTACGTTTTGCTAGCTACTAGCTGGGGTTAATGTGATAGGGTTTGTCGGGAAAGATACAATAATTATTAAAAGCTTATATAAATTTCTGCTAATATTTCTTTCAGTTTACTCAGTGGAAGTCTGTGATTACTTGTTCGCACTTTCAAAAAGTATACACAGCCCTAAACGATGAAGAATTTCTACGTTTGAGTCTCAGAAATGGCTCTCTCTGTAATGTGACTCAGATTCCACCTTCAGACTACAAACTGCACGAGTGTGTTCCAAGATGGTTTGACCCAGTGGTGAATACTTGCAATGTGACAGGTCGGTGGGACAAATATGATGCTGATGTTGCCAAGGCTTGTGCAGAACAGAGTTCTCTATTAAATCATGTATGCGACAGTACAGAGGACACCCTAATTTGTTATAGAAATGTATTTTGTGCTATTTGTAATATGAAGAGTCATCCTAAATGGTCAAAAAATTGTAAGAAAGTTTGTGATGGACCCCTTGACACAGAAATATATTTACCATTTAGTTTATTGTTTAATTTTGGTAACCGCAGACAACAACAACAATTATTAGTATACCCGGATATATTTTCAAGCACAGATTTGGTCAATCTAGATGGGAGGCATCTACCTTTGAAATGTGCGCCAGGAAAAATGTTGCTCAATGGAATTTGCTCGTCTGCTATAAAACTGATTTCTGGATTGGGTTACAAAATTAAGTATTTTATATGTTCCTAAATCTTCTAGAAAAGAGAACAGAAGTGCAGGAGGTGAAGATGATTCAATTGCTCTCTATCAGTTGTATCTAAGACACTTTTCGAACACAGTCAAAAACATTATAGATGAATTGCATTCATTAATGGACTTAAATATTACATTAATAATTTCGGACAGTGTTAATAAATCACAGAATCCATTAGATCATAACTCTAATGTAACAAAAGTACCAAGACCATCCAGTTTTGTGGGGATTTTCTTAAAGGGTGGATATCTGCACCCAATACACAAACTCGAGATGACTTTGAGAACATAAGTCTGGGAGAAACTCTTCGCTGATGAATTCACTGTGAGTGTCGATATTAATACATCTCTACGTCTGACACCAACTGCCATTCAAGAAAATCAGAAATATTTTTTTGAAGCTAATTATTTAAAGACCCACAACCTTTTATCTATCACATCAAATCTTTGGTTCCCACCAGATGCCCAGTCTGGCTTAGATTATAAAGACCTAGAGAAATATTATCAGACAATGTCACCAGTAATAAGATGTCCCTTTGTAATATTCAATAAAACAGATTATGAAGTACATATAAATGACACGTATGTTCCACCATCTGTGTCAATAATTCTAAAATTACAAACGGGTTACTTGACACTTGAAATCTCAGAGGAGTCAAATTTATTTTCTATTGCCGACACCGAAGATTTAAGATTATGCCAAGTTTTCTTACAACGTAAACTTTCCCATTTGGTGGTTTTTATAAGCAGTCAATCTGCTACACTATTTCTTGCTCTAGAGATACTTACCACTACGTGTATAAGCGTGTCTATGTTGTTTCTTGTGCTCACTTTGTTGACGTATATTTTATTATTAGAACTGCGAAACTCTGCCGGAGAAAATATTATCTGCATATGTTCTAGTCTGTTTCTAGCTCAAGCAGTCTTTGATAATCGCTTCCCGCATTAAACAAACTGGCTTCTTTGTACTGCAGCCGGTATAAGTATCCATTACTTATGGCTAAAAGTGTTTTGTTGTTGTTTTACTTGTAGTTATAACATATTTCGTGTGTTCACTTCTAAAGCTCCAAGACCTCGCTCACCTGTTCGAAGAACGCGCTTCTCCTGTTCGGTGCAATAAAGACCTCTTAATAAAATTGCTTTTATGCTTCACTGCTCCAGCATTTGTAGTGGTCACTGTCATTGTGGGAAATCTGTTATCTTCTGAAATGAAACTTATTGGGTATGGGGAGAAGCATTGCTCCCTAGATTCAACTTTATTAATGTTTGTTACCGTGTTGAACACCTGATGATGGGAATTCTATTGTCCAATTTTCTCTTCTATCTGATTTCTGTTATACAAATTCACAATGTCTTGAAACTACAAACCCCCTGATCTTGTATCTAAACAAGAAAGCCGTAAGAGTATTTACATCTACCTCAAACTGTCTACAGTAACGGGAACTTTTTGGATAGTGACTGTCATATCAGAAGCTACAGGCATTGACGCTCTCAGAGTTATTGCTATTCTATTAAACGGTCTGCAAGGTGTTTTCATCTTTGTGTCGTTTGTCTGTAACAAGCGTGTCTTCAACTTGTACAAGCAACAGTTTCGCTTCTGATTTGTTTCAACTGTACTAAATATTTAATTGAGGCATTAAACAATCAAACTATTCCTTCATAAATATTACAAATAAACTGATTATGCTACACTCTCTTACCTCTAGAAACAACAACGTGAATGAAGCATAAATAGACACCTTTACAAATGTGTAAAATAGTGACATGCCACATCCTTTAATTTGCCATCATTATCAATGTCATGTTTGGCATGTGAAAGATCATATTCCTCTACAAACGCCAGTCCTCTGTGATCTTGATAAGTTCGGCGAATGATCGTCTTCTATTCTAATTCTTCAAACCCATCCTACCTTTTTAACCCCTGTTGACGTCACACTGGGACCTTTTATCTTCTTAGTTGTCATAGTATGTTCCAGATCATCTTATCTCGAGATGACCAAATTTAACGATTTTCTTGTCCTCATGTAAGTATCCTCTGTAGTTATGAATTTGTCGTCTACAGTACTTGAATAATACATTTCTTGGACTTTCACGAGGTTCTTTGCTTTCAAGTAATCACATCCTTGTGGCCTCTGTTTTAAAATGTTTTAGTTGTTTTATTTTATAATACACATGGTCGTTTACCTAGATCAGTGGTTCTCAACCGGTGGAGATTTCCCCCCAAGTGGGGAATTTTAGGGTTTCCAGAGGGGGAATTAAGATTATTTCAAGATAGTGTTAATACAAAAACCGATTACTTGATATTGTTTTTTCCTTCATACTGATCGGTTCTGTACGTCTCACGCTTCTAAAATTAATTTTATAAAGTAAGTAGACCCACAAATCACGTCTTATGTGGACGTCTAGATTTGTTTTAGTATGTGCTATTAAATTTAGCTTCCATTATTACGTATACTGTGTAGGGGCGGGGCGGGATATTTAGGTAGGAAATACGAAAGGGGGAATGACGTTCTGAAAATATGGTGAAGGGGGGAGGGCCACGGGCCAAATTTTTAGGTAGGAAATACGAAAGGGGGAAATGACGTTCTGAAAAAAAAAGGTTGAGAACCACTGACCTAGATCAATCAATCTCTAGAGTTCCACATTTATAATGCCCATCACCGCATTTGCCAATGAAGATTGCCTCTGTCAATTCAACATATTCCGGTGCACGGTTTTATAGAGGCAACCTACGACTCAGTTCTTCCAGGAGGAGTGCATGCACATATAGGGCACAATACTTCGAGAACTCGGAGCTCTGACATTTTCTTTATTTCTTTAATTTAACAATACAATATGAGTAGGCATACATGCACACGAACACAAAGCACGTCTTTGATTTGCCACATATTTCAACGTAGTTTGCAGCGTATTCACCTTAAAGGGGATGTGTCTCATCATTAAGCCGGCTCCGTGGCGAAGAGGTTACGGACGCAGTTCGTAATCCCGCATACCGCGTTCGATTCTCAGCTGTGGCGATTTGACAGCAGACCACTTTACGTTGGTTTTTTTATGTGTTGGTATAGGTGCCGGTTGTTCAGAAAGCAATGGCAAACTACAGAACGTAAACTTGCCCACGAATCACAAACAGTCACATAAAGCTGGGATTGACTTGTACGTCATGGAAAGGATATGCAACTAACTCATCATTAAAACATCTGAAGCAAGGACCAGACATATTGGCATGTTATTCCAGAAATGGTGTATATGGCTGTTACAGAAATTGCTTAATTTATTTAATCTTCATATAAGCCAAGCATGCTTGGAAACGTATGTTGTGTCCAATAGACAATTAGCTTTACTATACACAGATATTACCTTCACTTTACGCTCTTTACGTTTATAAAAGCACACAGCGACATCTTTTTTTTTATCTACGCTCCTTGGTCATTGTAGACTTATATCTTTCTTTTATTAAGATAATCTTTTTATTGACTGTAATGTATCTATTTGTCCAATTAGCACGTTAATATATATTATCATCATATTTCCTGTCTTCATATCAATTTACCCATTCTTTTTAACTTCGTATCTTCTTCCACCTTTATGTAACTACACCCCTGTTTTTATCTTCGTTGTGTATATATGTAAAAGTGTCTTCTTATGTTTGTAACAATATATTTTAATATTTTAGCCACATTTTCAGCACAACCAGCCTGGGATCTCAGGTCGACCCAACTTAATATCGGTACCAGGAAATGTTCTGGGAAGTAAAGATGGCAGGTGGGATATTGACCAAATCATTCATCCAGTAGTTAGTACCATATACCTGATACGCCTCAAGACATGTTAAAAGGTCCCTAACATTTTGTTTCTCTATTTATTTGATATTTACACTATGCAAGCCATTTGAAGTTCCATCATCGTCATTACCATTAGTTGATGGTTGATTTATTATGTTTATTTGATAAGGGCTTTAGATCGAAATATTGTGTTTTTATTCTATTTGCTTATATTACATGATCAGTGAAATGCCTTTCTTTGTACTATCTATTTGTCTAGAAGAGTGCATCGCAGGCTATCAAACTTTCATCAACAAGGCAACAAAACAATAGGTTTTCAAAATATGTTTTCACCATCCAGCAATTGACCAACATATACAGAAATATAAGCTTTTGTTGTTGTTGACAAGTACGCTTGGTGTATCTTGCCAAGACCTTCAAGTTCTCAGTGAAGTCGGTTTTTTGTATTGTACTTGATTTCAATAATAAATATGAAAAACACAATGGCATAATGTTTATGAAAATGTATGAGTATTTGTGTGTGTGTGTGTGTGTGTGTGTGTGTCTGTGTGTGTGTGTGTGTGTGTGTTCGCACGCGCGCGCGTGTGATATATATATATATATACATATATATATATATATATATATATATATATATATATATATATATATATATATATATATATATATATATATATATATATATATATATATTCTACTGTAGGTTTTGTTTATAATGTAACATCGTTGGCCTAGAGCACGAGGTTCCCAAACCACGGCCCGTGGGCCATTTGTGGCCCGCCAGCTGTCAGAAAGTGGCACGCGAGGCCTCGTCATTTTTTTTTTTAGTTTAGTTTACTTCGCATATCCTTTACAGGACATAGCTGTCAACAGCAGCATCTTTCAGCTGTCTGTTGATTTCTTGGGAAGATTACGCTCAGTAGTTTGCCATTGCTTTCTGAGCGGCTGGATCAGTTATCCCGCAAGTCACCAGCGGGGGTAGAACAGCTCCCAGTTCTCTCACGCTACGAGACTCTGCGTGATAAACGGAATTAAGGAGAAAGTGTTGTAACCCCTCGTCCATAGAGACCGGCCCTCGTCATTTAACAGAATATATTTTAATAATTTCAAAAATGCACTCGGAGTGTCCAGTCAGTGTGCGAAAATTTACTCTGCTCGTGGTTGTTATGTTCAGATATTATAGAATGCGCCTAGTTCAGTTCGCAACGACGCGTTACGAAGTTCCCATATCCCAGCCTTGTCGACCAATCAGAATGCTCAAAGCTCCATGTTGTCGTCTGTTACAACTGTTTAGCATAGTCGGTAGTATTGTGTTGAAAATAGATTTTTTTCAAATACAAATTTAACGTTAAAGCCTATAAACATGAGTGTGGGAAATCTGAAATCAAACAGTGGTAAAAGGTGAAAATGTGAAGTCGTTGCTTGTCGTTTGGCCATGCTAGTAGATTGCCAACTAACAGTATACCATAACAAGAACAAGCAATGATGCATGGACCTGATGGAAGCAGAGGAAGAGGCCGACCACGTAAACGATGGACGCAGGGAATTACAGAGTCCATGGGAATATCGATACATAAGATCCATAAGCCAGCACTCTCTCGCTGTTTATACTTCACCTCGTCACCACAAGGTACAAGAGGAACATGAAGAGATGAGATGATGAGTTGCTTGTCGTAAATTCAATGAAGATTGGACGGAGAAATTTATGTTATGCCTAGTGGTAAATAACGTTTGCTTAAACTTACAAAAAAACATTTAATCCGGAAGGACACTTCACGACCATCACAGTAAGACATACATGCTCAATATCCAATCAGTTCATTTCTCTGACCAGGCAGCAGTCATTTTTCACCAAGGCTAACGAACAGAGCAAGAGTGCATATGTTGCGTCGTACGAAGTGGCTCTTCTGTTGTCTCGCAAAAGAAATAATCAAACCTTCCCTTAAATTTTCTGCTAGAATGCTTGGCGACAAAAAGTGTGAAACAAAATTTGATCAGATTTCTTTGTCTAATAATACTATGTCCAGACAAGATGAAGAATTGTCCAGCGATGTTCATCGTCAAGTGGCAGCACTTATCAAAAATTGTAAATTTGTTTCATTGGCACTGGATGAATCCACTGACATTTCTAACACAGCTCAGATCGCAATTTTTGTTCAAGCAATAAACGATAATTTTGAAGTCATTGAAGAACTTCTAGGACTTGAATCCATGCATGCAACTACCAAAAGAACTGATCTGTTTGAAACTCTGAAGTTGTGTGTAGAGAAAAACAACATAGAATGGACCAAAGTGGACAGTGTATGCACCGAAGGTGCTCCGGCTTTGACGAGTAAAAAGTCTGGATGTCTAGCATTATTGGAACAGTTTCTTGACCGCACTATATTAAAATATCATTTTATCATTCACCAAGAAGCTCTGTGTGGAAAGACATTAAATCTGAAACATGTCATGGATGAAGTTCTGAGATGCGTAACAAAATTCGAAGTAAGGCGCTGAACAGGCATGAGTTCAGACAGTTTCTATCAGACCTGAACTAGGAATACGATGAGCTACTGTTACACTGTGATGTCAGATGGCTATCTAAAGGGAAAGTTCTGTCACGTTTCTGGGCACTGAAAAATAGTGTCTATCTGTTTCTGTTTTAAATAAATTAATTGCCTACAGAACGGGAATGTCTGCTGGGCGATGACTACCTTAATGACCTGGCATTTAAACTCTTTAAAATGCGAGGATACAGGGGAAATTCAAACTATTCACAAATTTGTGTGATGACATTTCTTCATTTAAAATGACACTTCGACTGTTTATCGGACAGCCAACTGAAAGAACTTTAGAGGTGTTTCCAAGTCTGAAGACGCTTATGATGGAAAAGATATGTGACTTGTTACAGTATAAAGTAAAAGTTGAAAGTCTTCTGGATATCTTTCAGACGAGATTTCAAGGGTTCACAATCATCATCATCAAGTGCCGTGCCGGCTGGCGTAGGCATTCATGGCTCTCCA
Source organism: Cepaea nemoralis (assembly GCA_014155875.1). Taxonomy (NCBI): domain Eukaryota; kingdom Metazoa; phylum Mollusca; class Gastropoda; order Stylommatophora; family Helicidae; genus Cepaea; species Cepaea nemoralis. Next base: position 289,543 of record JACEFZ010026779.1, read on the forward strand.
TAGATCTCGGTCTTTGGTTTTCTGGATCAACTCTGCTGCTGATATTCCTCCATGCCACCGTCTCAATCCATCCAGCATCACTTCTCTTGGTCTACCTCTGCCTCTCTTCCCCTCGATCTTTCCAGTTGTTACGATGTTCTCCAATGCCTCTCTTCTCATCACATGACCGAGGAAAGCTGTTTGTCTCTGTCTTATTGTTGTATATAATGTTCTAGTTTCATTAGCCTGTTTCAGGCAGTCGTCGTTAGTTACTCTGGCAGTCCAAGGAATTCGCAACATTCGTCTCAGGAACCACATCTCTGTTGCTTCTAATTTCTTCTTAATTTGTTCATTTACATTCCAAGATTCACTTCCATACAGCAAAACTGGTTCTACATAGCATTTCAGCACTCTTTTTCTTACATTTAGTGATAGTGACTTATTGCATAAGATACTCTTCATTTTCTGAAATGCGGCTTTTGCCTGCCCTATTCTGCTCCTAATCTCTGTTGTACATCTTCCATCTGATGTTATAAATGCCCCTAGGTATCTAAAATTATCAACTTGGTTAAGGTTAGGGTTCACAATAGAGGAGGATAATGTTGCCCTCTGCATAAACCCGTTCGTATGTCCTGATGCCAAGCTCTGTCAGTTACAGAAAAACTTTCAGCACGAAGTAATTGATTTGAAATGCAATTCTGCACTGATATGTAAATTGCTGAAGCTGCCTGCTTCACCTTCAACTGATCATATGATTTTATTCTGGAAACTATTGCCTGTCGAACAATTTGAACACTTGCGATCATTCGCCCAGAGATACATTTGTCGTTTTGGTTCGACTTACAGATGTGAGCAGTCATTTTCCGCAATGACCGTTATAAAAAACAAGCAACAGTTGGGCTACTGTCGTTCCAGACTCCCGACAGTAGCCTAGCTGCGCTTGTGACTTTGGGCACGACAGATTTGTGCCCAGACATTGATTAACTGGCGTCAGAACTTAAGTGAATGGTTATGAATAACAGTTACAATTGTAAATTAATTACATTAATAGCGATCTTCAAAACTGATTAAAAATTTATTGGTAAATGAAATTTTGATTGCACACCAAAAAGTGACCGCATTGTAGTACTGACACTGAGTGCCATTAAAGTTTTAGAATTTTGTTGACCAAAGTTAAGAAAGGTAAGAATGGAATTGGACGACTTTTATAATTTTATAACGTTGTGGCCCGCTTAACTACCGAGAATAGTAGATATGGCCCTCTACTTGAAAAGCTTGGGAACCACTGGCCTAGAGCATCTACTCAACCAATAACAAAATGTTAAAATCCGAGGGGTCAAAATCCAACTGGGGTGTGTTGTTGACTGGTGATGACGTGTTGAGTTGTATTACTGGTTTAGCACAAAACGCTACGACGAATTGACTCAAGGCAAAGTCGCAGCGGCAGCTATCGTAGTGTTTATCACCACAGGATATAAGGACCCTGTATAGTCAAACAGCAGGTTGAGGTTCATAATATTTCAATTTTCTCTGTTGTATCGTCTTTAATAGTCAACCCTCATTCAATATTTAGCTCCTGAAGTATGGATTCATTTGTTCTTTTCTTTACCCAAGATATTCGTAGAACCCGTCTATAACATTCATATTCAAAGGCATTTATGCGCTGTTCAGCTTGTTTAATAAGTGTCCAGGTCTCACAGGCTATTGTTGCAATGGGAAAGATGCATGCTCTTAAAAATTTAATTTTTGTAGTTCTATCTGTCCCACTCCATAATTTATTCAGTTGTTTTAGTCTTCGAAGAGCAATTGATAGTCGCCGTTTAATTTCATTCATTGTGTCACCATTGTTGGTAATCAATGACCCATGATATTCAAAATTGTCCACCACTTCCAATCTTTCCTCATTAACATATATTTCTTTCTCTCAAGTAGTTTTATCTGTATGCATTACCTTTGTTTTTGCTATGTAAAGATATAAGTTGTGATTTTTCACAATTTCTTTGGGTTGCGGTTATTAAGTTTTCTATTCCATTCTGTGATGTAGATAGCAATACTTGTTTCATCAGCATATCGAACCTCTGATATTTCATGACCACCGATATTTCGGGCATCATATTCGGGCAGCTCCCTGTTTATATCATCTCTGACATTTCTCATTATATTTTCGGCGTACAGGTTAAACAAATAGGGTGACAGCACACAGCCCTGACTGATTCCTTGCTTGATGTCAAACCAATATTATGTCTCGCCATCTATTCTAACCGCTGCTTGTTAGTCTAGATTACTCTAGATAGAGCATTTTTATGAATCGTACTACATGTGATGGAAAGCCAATATTCCTCGTGATTTCTCAAAGTTTCTGACATTGTACACAGTCAAATGCCTTTGAATAATCCACAAAACATGAGAATAGGTTTACATTAAACTCTCTGCAATTCTCTATTATTAAACGCATGTTGAGTATGTGATCTCTTGTTCCTCTTCCTTGTCTAAATCCAGCTTGAAATGACTTACTGCGTGATTATTGCCTCTAACTCTCAGCTCACGTTTCGGGAAGTTCAGAATAAATAGCTACGTTATAAGTGATTGCCAATTGTGGAGACCTGAAACATTATGGAAAATAAAGCATAATTATTGACACTATTGGTCAATGATTTCGAAGTGGAATATTAACTCTCAGGACTGTTACATGGAGATGAGAACAGTTAGGTATGAGTGACACCTGCGAAAAGAGAGACATAACAAACACAGACACTGCGCACAACCCTTATCTTTTACAAGGAGAATGAATAACAGTTGAGTTGAGTTGAAATGAGCTAAGAATTGACAACACTGCACTCAGGACATTCCCATACGCGCTCCGTCTCCTCAATCAACAGCCAGCTAAGAGTCACACTACGACTAATCGTTCCCATCGCTATCTGATTGAAAGTTCTCCTGGTCTGCCCTCTCAGTTTTGAGATTCGACCCTAATCCCTGCCAATTCCCGCAATCTCATCCTTTCCACATACGAGTTCTCAATCTGTTCCTCCACTTTCTCCACCTGGTCCCACAGGCATACGACAACCTATCCCTTGTCCATAGGTAATCTACCACCAAGAGGTGCATTCTCTGCCAGCCTATCAGCCTATTCATTCCCCCCGCACTCCCGCATGGCCAGGACAAAAAATCCATACAATTCTCACAATATGTGACCTCTGAAGCGATGTGAGCCATTCCAACGAAACATTCCATTCTTCGCCTTACTAAGCATACTCCCTGAGTCCGTGATGAAGACAATGTGTGTTGCGGTGGTCTCATATAACCAACGGAATACCGCTGTGACTGTTTCCATCTTCATTCTCATGCTGGAGTTCGTGGTCTCATATGCCAGACTCAAGAATCGTCCATTAGCCTCGGCAGATTGAAATACGACACAGCATTATCATTAAATAAATTAGTAGCTCTCATAGCCACTGCCTTATTAGGGTGATGGTTCTCAATGTATTCAATGTACGATGCAACAGTTTCCCCAACCACTCCGTCTGTTTTTCACCACTGACCCATCAGTATAGATCACTATGCCACCTCGATATGTATTACACTGGATCAGATGTTGCACCTCAAACTCGGTGCTGGCCGTTCTCTGCACTCACGACCCAGTGTTACTATTACATTGTGCCAGTCCGCCCTGACTGTCGGTACTTCAACTCACTCTTTTTCACGATTGATGGGCTCTAGATTACAAACCTGACGTAAATATTATACATTGTTAAAGAGTGTGATTCATCTTCCTCTTCTATCGCGGAATGAACGAACCTGGAATGAGAATTAGATTTGTAGAAAACAAACAAAAATTGAAATAATTAATTTACAATTTATAGTACATACCTAATTCTTTTTTACTAGAAAGCTGTATAGAGAAATGTGTTTTAGCCGACCCTTCAAAATTTGGTAGAAATGCGACACAGCATTATCATTAAATAAATTAGTAGCTCTCATAGCCACTGCCTTATTAGGGTGATGGTTCTCAATGTATTCAATGTACGATGCAACAGTTTCTCATGCTTTCAGCATTTCTCTTATTGCGCCAGAAGATTATTGGTTTGCCGTTACCTTCTCCTCCTCCTCGGACAAACTCTCCTCCATAACTTCTTGCTGTGAAACACAATGTAATTCCATAAGCTCTTCGGTGGTCAGCTCTTGGCTATGCTCTTCCACAAGCTCATCGATATCTTTGTTATCCACCTCCAGTCCCATGATCTTGGCCAAAGACATAATCTCGTTGACTACAGGCTCCACAGATACTGCCTCAAACCCCTCAAAGTCACATTCGACAACGCTCTCCAGCCAAAGCTTCTTCCAAGCAGAAGTGAGGGTTCTCTTGGTAACCCCTTCCCACGCCCTTTCGATCATCTTGAGGCAGGCAACGTTGTGGAAGTGATATTTCCAAAACTCTCTGAGAGTGAGATTGGTCCCTTCAGTCACCTCGAAGAGCGCTTTAGTGTAGAGCTTCTTAAAGTTAGAAATAACCTGCTGGTCCTCGCTGTTGCAGGCGCACAATCCGGGACTTCCCCTGTCCTCGTAATTCGTTATGCGAAACGTACTCGTTATGCGAATCATTTTTTTGACAATTTATTTTGCTCGTTATGCGAATTACTCGTTATGAGAGGTACTCGTTAAGCGAGGCTCCACTCTGTGTGTGTGTGTGTGTGTGTGTGTGTGTGTGTGTGTGTGTGTGTGTGTGTGTGTGCGTGCGTGCGTGCGTGTGTGTGTGTGTGCATCTTTTCTCTACTTTCCTCTGAATTTACTCTTTGCTCTATGAATGTTCTATCTCGTCGAACCCAATGACCAGTGTGACCAGGTTATGACTCGTATGGATCCACTTATATCTGTCAATAAGATATCACCACCCACATCATCATGTGCCATGTCGATTCTACCTTAAACAACCCAGGTGATCTTTTCTTATTCTTAGTAATATTTCGTTGTTTGTTTTATTTCTGAATTGGAGAAGGGGGTGTCCACCTTAGATCAGGAAGAAACTGGTTCGAATCCCGTATTAAACAGGGGGTATTTGCAAGACACATTGTTTCTGCATGTTATCTGTTATGTCCCCTAGTGTTTATGTGTCTTTTCCCGTCACCTCTCACAGGCAGGAACACGCTCGTTTGCGTTAGAATAGAGAGAAAATAAGATTATCAATTTGAATATTATTATGGAAATTAAAAGTATAAGTCCTAGATATGTTATGTAAGAGAAATGAACGTATTCATTCCCATCATATTCGTATGACATTCATTCATTATGTATCATGTCGATAAGTGTGGGCGATCATGTTTCACCATCTTACAAGATCACCAGGAACACCAACAGCGCTACTGGGAATACTGTTAAAGTTAGTTGTGTATCCTTTAGAACCATGTAAGCTAGTGTCTCCGCTCAAATGAAATCCATACTTTGACCTGTCAGATAACATTGCTGGATGAGTGTCCAGCCAGTCGCTAGCCGGAGTGTTATGTTATCAATTTATACTGATAACAAAGTCAATTGCCCTCGCGGGTCGTTACCAAGCTTAAGCATCAGGCATTTAGGAGCCATGAGAGAAACTCATACTTATTACTTGACGTCGTCAACAACCCCAACTTGATTTTCTAGACAAGTTTACTTTCAGTAGTTTGTCATTGCTTCCTGAACGAGGTGTCAACATTTAAGTCCAGCTGACCGGTGTGGGGATGGAACTTACTATCCTGCCGTCAGAACATGGAGTTTAAGAGCGAGCGCTCTTATCTATTCGGCCAAACTGACCTTCATAGTATTTGTTGTGTTTCATAGTAATATTTTGTTGTCAGAAAGAGCTGCCCAAACTGAACAAGTTGCTCTTTTTCCTACAACTGCTCCAACCACAAGGATAACATCGGTGAAAAAGCGAGCTTTCAACATCTCTCTGTATTACTCACTCAACATTTCTCTGTATCACCCACTTAACATTTCTCTGTATAAATTACTTAACATTTCTCTGCATCATTCGCACTCTAGTGATATGCACTCATTTGTTTGCTGGCATCTTTCTGTACGTGATATTAGAAGGTCTAGATGTTAGATTATTTAAAGCAGTAGTTAACAGAGGAAGGAGTCTGTTGGTGTTGCCTTTCCTCTGGAGAAAACTAGCAGGCCGAGAGAAGGATCTTGCTGCATGGACAATACATGTTCTCTTCATTTCAGCTCATCCATCCATCCATCATGTGCCATGCAGATAAGCGTGGGCGGTCATGTTTTACTATCTCATTCGATCACCAGAGCCGTGGATCAGCTCCGTGTTCCTGTCTCGACCATGCCTTGTGGTCAAGCCATCCAGGTATTTACTTCTCGGTCTTCCCCTTGGTCTCTTCCCTTCGATCTTGTCAGTCGTCACCAAGTTCTCCAAGTCATTTCTTCTCATAACATGCCCAAAACATTTTGACTGTCTGCGTCTAATGACTCTAATCAGTTTACGATCTTCATTTGTTTATTGAAGGGCTTGTTCAGTGGTTTTTCTGTCTGTTCTTGGTATTCTTTGCATTTTCCTCAGAGACCACATTTCCACAGCCATCAGCTGTTTTTCAGCTTGACTGCTATTGTCCTCGCTTCACATCCATACAAAAGTACAGGTTCTATGTAGCACTTCAACACCCTTTTTCTCGTTTCAATTGATATCTTTTTATTGATCAGTATGTTCTTCATCTTGCAAAAGGCTACCTTCGCAATGGCAATTCAGCCCAGGCTTTGTGCTATTGAGAGGTATAACTCCATCACTGATCTCTGCTATTAGTTAGTTATTGTGCCCTTTTTTTTTTTTGAAGTACAGTGTAATAAACTCTTTCCTTTCTTCTTTTCAACTTGTCTGCTCATTGTTTATGCTTCACATCCATACAAAAGTGTGGGTTCCATGTAACACTCCTATTCTCACGACGGTTAAAAGTCTTTTATTGGTCATTTGTTTTCCATCCTATAAAAAGGCTACCTTTGCCATAGCGATTCTTGTTCTAATCTCTTCAAGGCATCTCTCATAAGATGTTGCAACTGTTCAGAGATTGTTGTACTCATTCGCTTGTTTACGAATATTCCCAATTACCCATATATTTCATTGTGGTATTTCTGTCTTCACAGTGACGATCATAATCTTTATTTTCTTATAATCTAATTCACACACTAGTTGTTCACTGTGTACAACAACTGCATCTACTAAATGGTGCAGATCGTGCTCATTGTCTGCAATCAATACTGTATCATCCACATATGTAATGTTATTGATGTCACGCCCCCCCCCCCCAATGGTAATACCTCTCATATCTTCTAAATGCACACATTTTCAATGTGTAGGTGAAAAAACGCCGGTCTCCCTGGTCTAGGGATTACACGACATTCTCCGTAATCCCGTATACTCTCGTTAGTAACGTGACGTTGCACGTGAATTGGTAGGGATTCTCTCCGCGTCGGTAACTTACGGGGTATGTGAGCCGGTCGCTCAAAAAGCAATGGCAAACTACTGAGTATAATCTTGCCAAGAAATCAACAATCAGCTGAAAGATGCTGATGTTGACAGCGATGTCCTGTAAAGGATATGCGAAAAAAAGGGTAAAAAAACATCTGGAGACATTACACATCCCTGTCGCAAATATCTCTTAATATGCTTATATTGACCTATGTCATTATCAACCTTTATGGCAGCTTGTAGATTTCAATATAGTTTTTTTTTATAAGTCTATGGTCTTCTCCATCAATTTGTAGATCTGCAAGCATCGTCACCAGGTTGGCATGTCTTACATTATCGAAAGCCTTTGTGTAGTCAATAAAGCAAAGATGTAGGGCTTTGTTTACTTCTATAGAACGTTCAGCTAATTTTCTCAGCATATACAACAGCATTTACTGCACTCTTACCTTCTACGAACCCCCATTGTTCTTCTCCTATTTCGGGTTGCATTGTCTTCCTAACTCTTTGCATGATGATTCTTAGCAAACTCTTCGTGATGTGGCTCACTATATTAATTATTCGATGTTCATCACATACCAAGGCTCCTGATTTATGCGGGATTATGTAGAATTTTATAATTCAGGAGGTATATCTCCAGTATCATATATTGTGTTCAGCTGTATGGTGACCTGGTCTATTCCATTTTCTTCTAAGACATTGATAAAAGCTGCAGATCCTGCTCATTGTGTTCAAGAAATACTGGATCAATCACATTTGTAATGTTATTGATGTTATGTCCCCAGTGGTTATGTCTCCCATATCTTCTACATTTCTGAAAATATTTTCACTGTATAAGGAAAAAAGAGCTACATAATTCACAATCAGCAGATGTTTTTTTTTTTTCATTGGTCCTCTCATTGTCCAAACTTCACATCCATATACAAGCAAAGGTTCTATGTAAAACTCCTTTTCTCATGGAAGTTAACTGCTTTTTATTAGTTAGTACGTTTTCTATTTACCCATATTATTCTCTGTATTTTATCAATGGTTCTCACTCTGTCTCCTACTTTCACATACACTCTCTCAAGCACATTTCTCTCCCACGAACACATTTATGATGACTGGCACTTGAATGATGAGAACACCGCGGATACAAAAAGCAGTAAAGAAATCTTGAAAGAAACTCACTGGTCACGCGAATCTGATGACAGTCCAGTATCTTCTATATTGCCCCCTCCCCCATCCTGCTTCTCCTCTCCCATGACGTGATGAGGGAAGCTAGGTCGGAAAGACAGCTCATTACAAACATAGTGGGTTTTTTCACGTATACAGTTTCTTTGGATCCTCTATCGTTTCTGGTTCCCATTCATGTTGTCATACTATTGGCTTATATTTAGTTTTTTTTCCAACCTTTGCGTTCATGTCTCCCATGAGACAGTTAAGAACGCTGATGATTTTACAACAGTAAGTGTTTGTTGTAGGTCTTCGTAGTATTATTCTAGCTGTTCATCACTGTAAGCAGTTGATGGAACATACGTCTGTAGAACATGATCTACAAAAATATAGATCGAAATCCATTGTGCTTTATGGTATGGACATGCTACGTTATGCCCTTTCAATCTAGAATAAGCAGTTTTAAGTGCTGTACTGAAAATATTACTCGAGATCATAAATGAGACAATACAACATAACAGAGACAAAAGAGCATGTGATAAAATATATCGACCACACTAGGAAATATGGTGGGCATATTAGGAACATTTGTCAAATTAAGAAACATCGTATAATACTGCGTCGATATAACACGAGTGCCATAGATCAGTTGATACCGGTCTGATCATGGCATGAGATGTGTGTATATCCTGATTACTAAATGATGTAATGTCGCAGTAACAATTTATTATTCTCTGATCTTTATTATCAATATTTAATAGTTATATCATAATGAATACTTCTTCTTGTTTCACCTTATCAAAAGCCTTATACTACTCAATAAAACACAAATATAAATCTAAGGTCAGTGCATTCAATATTTATGTTAATAATCTCAAGTTGTATATACCGTTGTTTGTGCTTTTACCTTCCATAAACCCACACCGCTCATCCCCGCTTGCTGGTGTTATTTTACTTATTATTATTTGTCATTAGTAGTTTAGATGCATGCTCCATTCATAATTCAGACACCATGATTATTCACATTTAAATGTTACGTAGGGAATGTATGTGTTTAGAGACATTTTGATAAGTAGGGCAGGGGGTACTGGATTATTATTTCTGGTTGGCAACCATCTAGGTCACGGTATAAATCGTTATGTGTGGGTTTACCGCCCACGGCGAGACGACACAAAACTGCACAAGATTTGACCTACTTTTTCAAATTTCGCGCGCTCTGGTGCTTAACTACTTCCGGTTTTGGGTGTATAAAAATTTAAACTTTAAGAATTAAAAGTACAATTATATTCGGCATAATTTTTATTTTTTATTCTATTTTCATTTATTTATTTTTTATTTTTTTCTTTCTTTTTCAATTGAAAATAAAAGATCGCGGTTATTAGTGGTCTTTAGTGGACAGGCTTTAGACACTATCATCATGCGGGTTACAAATGAAAATCTTACAAAGTAACGATGGTCAGTATTATGGGCTGTAGTAGGTAAGGCTTAGTGAAATTTGTTGTTAAGGGGTGGGTAGCGGCTATTAGTGATATGTAGAGGGTCGTGGTGGTTTAAACACTATCATCATAGGGTTACACATGAAAACCTTAAAAAAGTAAAGATGGCCGGTAAATCTGATTGTAGTGTGTATGGTTTAGTGTCATCGTTGTTAAAGTGTGTAAGTGGAGGAAGGGTAGATAAGTGCCGCCAATCGTTGTTAAGGGGTGTGCGTGTGAGCAGGTGTGGCAGGGTTACAGTACTCTTCCTTCGGATGTCAGAGTCGCTGCGGATTCGGTGTAAGATGAGTTTTCATTGTTAAGGAGGTGGGCGGATCGAGTCGCAGAGTGATTTGAGGGTGGAGCCTCGGTGGTAATGGCTATCAAGGAGGCCGGCGTGGCAGATGTTATGACTCAGATCGCTCAAAGAGGGGATTCGAACCTAGTGGTCGGAGCAGCTGAGGGTGGATTCGAGGTGGCAATGTGGCTAGCGAGGAGGCCGGCGTGGTGTTTCCGGTCGTTGTTAAGGGGTTAGAGGTTACGGATGACAGAGCGCCAAATGAACACCGTAAAAAAACGTAAAGATAGCTGGTTTTATTGGTTGTAGTGGGTGTGGTTTAGTAAATTCGTTGTTAAGCGGTGGATGCATGGAGAAAAGGCTAGATAAGTGATTCTGATCATTGTTAAGAGGCAGGCGAGTGGTGGGGTGACTAGATAAATACTCCGACATTAATTGTAGAACCATTCATTCATTCATTCAGTAGCATATCCTTTGCAGAACCTCGCTCCCATAACAACCTTCCGGAAAACTTCTCGATCACAAGCAAGATGTCCCGCGTCTGATACACCCATCTGGAGATCATCCGCCACATCCTGCACCCATCTTCTCTTTGGCCTTCCTCTTCCTCTCTTCCCAGGCATATACCCTTCCATTATTGTTCTCTCCAAACTGTCGTGACGTTTCAAGTGACCAAAATGCTTCAATTTTCTTTGTTTTATCGTCTTTAATAGCCATCCCTCCTCAATATTCAACTCTTGAAGTATGGATGAATTTGTTCTTTTCTTTACCCAAGATATTCTTAGAACTCGTCTATAACATTTATATTCAAAAGCATGTATGCGCTGTTCAGCTTGTTTAGTAAGTGTCCATGTCATACAGGCGTATGTTGCGATGGGAAAGATGCATGCTCTTAAAAATCTAATTTTTGTAGTTCAGTCTGTCCCACACCATAATTTATTCATCTGTTTTAGTCTTTGAAGAGCAATGGATAGTCGCCGTTTAATTTCTTTCATTGTGTCACCATTATTCGTAATCAATGACCCAAGATATTCAAAATTTTCCACCACCTCCAATTGTCTCCCATTAATGTATATTTCTTTCTCCATAGTAGTTTTATCTGTATGCATTATCTTAGTTTTTGCTATGTTCAGATATAAGTTGTGATTTTCACTATTCAATTGTGTTGAGGCTATTAGGTTTTCTATGCCATTCTGTGTTGTGGATAGTAATACTGTATCATCAGCATATCGAATCTCTGGTATGTCATGACCGCCGATATATTGTAGAACCACTGAGATTAAATCTCGTATTAAAGTCTAAAGTGTGAATTCATAGTCGATTGACCTGAGGGTGATCTCTTTGGTGACTCAGCGCGTGACGATGACGGCAGTGAACGTGCTTGAACGTGTTCAGACATGTTTTGGGAATAACCATGGGTGGCTCATAGTGACCTGACCGCGGTAATCCTGCTTGAGCATGTTCAGACATGTCCAGACAGCGCATAATATTCTGCAGAATCATGATTCTACGTCATCAAATATTGTATATAAAACGTCCAGCATTGACCATACAGAAGTACCACTCTCAGACAACAGCAGCCAGATCACCATGCGGCAAGTCGCTACTTGTAAGTTGGACTTTGATAAAGTTTTTACATTTTGTTGTGTTTCTCCAAGTCGGCATACGGTTAACCTAACAATACTAGTATGTAAAGTGGATATATGATGCTAGACGCATATAACTGAAGATGAATCAACAAGACATTTCTTAATATATCACGGTATGCTGGGTCGACCTGGAATGGAGCCAGCATTCGAACTTTTGAGTAAAATGCTATGGCGGTACCGTAATACATATTTGTAGTAGTATGTATTCGTAGGGGAATGTGAAAGTATCTTGCGAGGTCTACATACCCATTATCGATAGTAATATATAGAATGCTTTAACTGGGTGTACATGTCAGATACAGAGCAATTATTAATAAATTTGTATGTCTATAAAGATGTAATAGTCATTTTCTGTCATTTACTGCCAAGGTACTAACCTTGCGGTGTATGGCCTGAGCCTGAGGAATTAAGGCCGCCTTGCTAGTGCAGTAGCCGCGAACTGTGCAGGTTAGGATTTTATTTTTGCCCCCGACAAAAATAAATCCCACACAATACCAAGGATTCGAACCCGGGTCTTCTGAAGGAGAATCCGGCGTTCTAGCCACTCGGCCAGCCACTCCTCTACTATGTAATATTACCTTATTCTTATATATGTTTTACAGATACTGATGCCCATGTAAAACTAATTAGGAAATTGTGGATCATACTAAGAGCGGAACCATACAGCTATTGCATGGCGTGTCTTAATGTCCCACAGAATCAAGAAGCTGAGAATCCATTCAATCATTCTTGTGATAATGGTGTTTAGTTTTGCGGACCTGGTAAAGGTTCGATTGCGTGATGTACTACAACAGAACTTTACCAAAGAGGAAATAATCATATTAAGCTTCAGTAGAATTGAGGAGTGTATCCTCGATTATAATCGCCAGCAGGATACTCTGGGGCCATCCCCATCCAACGTCGAGCGATCTCGTCACGGATAACAACCTTCACCTTAAGTCAGTCCACACTAATGGATGAATCTTAAGCACCTTCTTAAAACTAGATGGTTGTAATATACTTACTTACATACTTTCAATAGCTGAATAGGCCTCAATACGAAGAAGAACATTGTGAGTGTGAGGAGGCTGTATATGTATATCGTTGTTATTCTGACTTCTCAGCTTGTATCTCACAGTGACTACAACACAAGTAACGATGTATCTTTTATGCTATCTATTTCATCATGCTGAAAGGTCGTGTGGCGAGCACGACTTGCATTCTCCAGCCCGTCTCAAACATACAGAGGGTCATCGATCGGTAGTAGGTCGCATAGTCGCGCCATGCTTAAAGCAGTGTCATCTTAATCTGAGACGCTTGACCTAAGAAGCTGACTGAAACCGGTTATTTGCGTGGCACAAAAACTAGCATGTAAACCCGAGACTGGTAACAGTCCTTTATTGTGATCCTAAGATTACTGCAGATCTCAATACTGTGCCTGTTAACTAGGTCTACATGACTCGTAATGGTGAGCGTGTTCGACCGGTGGGAGATAGTGATAAGGCCGTCTTTGTATCATCCTACAGAGGAATGACCACGTTACACATTCGCCAATTTATTTTTAGTACGAAAGGAAGATCCCTACCAAGATGGGGATGACACTTACTCGTCAAGAATATCAACAGATTATAGCGATGCAGTGTGAGATCGTAGCTGACTTTGATCGACTTAACAAACCCAATCAAGTCAGTAAACAGGTCAAACAAAGCATTAACCGATTCAATCCAGTCAGAAACCAAATCCCTCAAGTCAGCGCTCATGACAAACAGCAAAATAGCCGACGCAATCAAGTCAGTAACGAAACAACTAAAGTCAGTGCTCAACTCAAATGGGCACTAAACGAAGTCATCAAGTTAACTATCATGCCTCCAATACTCAATCAAGTCATATGTGTGATGAACCCCAGATGTGTGATGAGCACAATAGCCAGAAGTTTGATACTCCCGACACCCCGATGTTTAATACCCCTTTTGACTACAATTTCAACCTACCAAGCAGGAGACCAGCCTTATGTCTACACTGAAAATCACGCCTCCTGTACTCAGCCCAGCTACAGTCAGATGTGTGACGAACCCAACAATAGCTCAATAGCCAGATTTTTCATGTATCCGACACCTAGATGTTTGATACCCCCTTTGACTACTGTACTCAGATGTCAACCCAGCAATCAGGAGACCAGCCTTATGCCTATACAGCAAATCAAGCCTTCGGTAGTGAGCCCAGCTACAGTCAGATATGTGACGAACCCAAAAAACAAACGTGTCATGAGCCCAATATCCAGATGTTTCATGTACCCGACACACATATGTTTGATACCCCCTTTGACCACAATACGCAGATGTCAGCTCACCAAACAGGAGACCAGCCTTATGCCTATACCTCAAATGATAACTATTTACCAGTCTACTAGACGAGAGAGTCAGCCTACTCTGACAATGTTATTCCAATGAAGAAACCCGGAAATAATGCACACCTGGCTGGTTTACTCGTACACATACAAACTCCAGCAAATGTGTTAATATAACATGCGATAGTACAAGTCACTCTGAGTCATTTCGAACCTGTGTGTTTAGCTATTACAAGAGGCAATGCATTGAAACCAGACGGGACCTAAATGGGACCCATGTGAGAGAACTGTTTACAACTCTTCTGGTTAAGATCCACTTATATCACACAAAGAATAAACTTTTGGCGCAAGGAACGGTTGAAAATATTAATTCTTGGTTAAAAATAGACTTATTCGAACTTGAAAAACTCGATACAGACAGTCGCGAGTAGACACACAAACAACATTTCCGAAAAAAGGGAAAAGAAAATTCACAATAATAACTGTATAAGCAGTACTTTTTGTAGATTTTCTATTAATAAAAGATCGTGTTTGTTAGTTATGTGTATTTGTAATGCTTTAATTCATATGACATTCATTGGCAACGTTCCGTCTTGACAGACGATAGTTTGGTACATTGTGCTTCAAAAAGGCTTAATAACTACGACCCATGGCGGTGACGAGTGTGAATGATAAGGCCACTTCGAGCTGTCCACGGTGGATGCATGTGAAAACATGGGCATTTCCGCCATCATGCATCATCTTACGTCTCTTACGCTCTGTATGTGCTTTATCTGCAATCATTTTCTCCTTTGTCTTTATCCCAGTTCTGATAGTTTCCCTACATGCAACATGTTTAGCGGCGACTTGCTCCCAATGTGCATTATCAATGCCTGCATCAGTCATATCCCGCTTACACACATTTTTGTATCGCAGTAGAGGCCGACCCCGAGATCTCTTACCCATCTGTAATTCACCAAAAAAGATGTCCTTTGGTATTCTACCATCATCCATCCTCCTAACGTATCCTATCCATCTAAGTCTTCGAAGACTGAGCATGGAACACAACGTCACACAACCTGATCTTTCCAATATTTCAGTATTTCTGATTTTGTCTTGCCACTTAATACCAAGTATTCTTCACAGACACCGCATATGAAAGCTGTTTAAACGTTTCTCTTGGTGTTAATACGTTGACCAGGTTTCACTGCCATAAAGAAGAGTACTAAGGACACAGGCTTGGTAGATAAGGCCTTTTGTTTTGGCAGTAAGCTTCCTGTTCTCCCAGACTCTTTTTGCTAACATTGTTGTAGCTGCCTTACCAATTCTGATGTTGATTTCCTGATCTAGGGATAATTTTCTATTTATCTCTGATCCTAGATATGTAAAATTGTCTAATATCTCCAGTTCTGCGTCGTCAATAAAGATAGATGGTACCCCATGTGCACCTTGAGACATAATATGTGTCTTCTTTTTGTTACTTGTTAAACCAAATTCAGAACAAGCATTGGAGAATGCAGATAGCAGACATTGTAATTCTTCCTCAGAGTGGGTCGTAATTGCAGCATCGTCCGCAAAAAGCAACTTTCTTATTAGGAGGGTACTATTCATATGGCAAAGAATAAAAATTATTGTATATATCACTTTGGTGTGATCATACCATGTATCTCATTCCATATTGTACGACACATTTTGTAAAATTTACAGTAAATACTGTAAATAAACAGGCATATATTATAACAAAAAGTAACAAACTATACAAGCCAAAGTAATAAAATATTGGCCGAATTAAGATATGTTTCAACCAAACTTATAAAAAGTAGGAAAATATGTTGGTCAAACTAAGAAATAGGTATTGCAAAGTAAGAAATATGTCGATCAAATTAAGAAAAATGTGTTACCCAAATTAAGAAAAAAAAATAGCTTCTGTAGTTATGTCAAGAGTATCTCGAACTTTTATCTGAAAACGGCATTTCACATTTCTCATGGTATAGAAAGTTGAAGATGTCAGTCCTGGGAAATGACCCCTTGCTGACGAATACTCAGATGATTTTAAAACTATTCCAGGTGGAGCCACCGAGTACATTACCATAAATGATGTTATGACTTCATCACGAAGATTTTGCCAAGAATTATCATGCAAAGGGTTAGGAAGAAAATACAACCTAAAATAGGAGAAGAACAATGTGGGTTTGTAGAGGGCAAGGTACATTAAATTATGTGTATATACCGAGAACAATAATTGAACGTTCTATAGAAGTAAACAAAGATCTACACTTTTGCTTTACAACTTCGCTACTATACTACAAATCATTCTCCTTAGTGACGGGATGGTGCCTAGATCGCTATGGAACAAGCATTCCAACTACGTTAGCTGATTTAATATTTGCATACTCGTCGGATTATAATATCAATATGATGAATAATAACTTTAACACAAATTCTCTCCATCAGCATCGAAAAGCTCCATTATTTAAGAACAAACAATTTTCCTTTTACATCTGTGCTAATTTGCGGAACTTGGTGGAAACCATCTTGCGAAAACATATGAAGGGTTTAAAAATTATACTCACTTTTCCAATGTTAACTGACAGCCAAATGTTCACTTGTCAAATGCCTTTCATCACCATCGTAGTTCAGCATACCTGGGCTGGTAGCCAAGGCAGAAGTCCAGAACGCGGAAGATCATGAAGCTACGTCACTTCATTTTCTGAAGCATTAATTCTCTGAGCCCAGCAACTTTGCATGTACCACCTTGTACCGGGAGGGCGCACTTTAGCGATGCAACTCTTGGCCTGTGTGTGCATGTATAGTCCGTTCGATAGATATCCGATTGATCCTGGCAGTAGCCATATGCATTGTGAACTGGTGAGGCTCAGCCAAAGATTGTTTTCGCAACTTAGACGAGCAACATCTTCTGTAGGCAGAATCTCGTTGGCCGCATGTGTGTGTGGTCTGTTCTGGAGGTCAGTCTGTCTATCCGACTGATATATGGTTGATCCTATCAGTAGTCATACGCTCGTCGCTACGTTTGTCTCAAAACTGAGACGGAAGGGCCGTTTGCACGAGACTCCAGGCTACCAGTTGTTTGTGAGAGTCACTATATACAGGGATAACTGGCCTGTGGCAGCCTAACGTCCACTGCATCTGTGTCCGTCTCCAGTCGTCTTGCCATGCTCGCCACTGGAACCAGATGGACGCAGACGAGAGAGTGTGGTGACGGAGTTGCGCAACCACTTCCTCACTATCATTCAAACTAAAGCGCAAGTAATTCGTTCTTCATCAAATTAAAAGATGCAATGAATGAATGGTCCTTATCATTCGTGATGGACGAACATCTATATATGTTCATTCTGATTGCATAATTTCCAGCACAGAAGCGTTTGTGAATGTTCTTGTTTTCAAAGTTAGACATTCTAGTACAATTCGATATTTGTAACACAAGTTGTTCACACAGTCCATATTAACAGACTACTCTAGCCGTTCTAATTGCCGTACAGTTTCATATACTAATAGAGATATTCCAAATCTGAAGTGTCCAAAAAAAAAAAAAAAATTTCGCTGAGAAAAAAAAACGTGTGGTGCATTACTTTCTGAATAACGTTGTTATTTACGGGATTCAAAACAGTGTTTTCCCGTAGTGAATTTGAATAACGAAGACACAACCAATAGAGTGATAATCACCACAGACGAGCTACAAGAAACACTATTCCAGCCAATAATGAACATGACGCATAAAAACATCTCTCTATCTATGGAACACAAACACAACGAAGCGTTGCCATTCTTAGATATTCTAATGAAACGTAGAGCAGACGACACAATTCAAAGATCGGTGTACCGCAAAAAAACATGAAGAATGTCGTAAACCTCAATGGGTACTCCACATCTTCTTATATATAAAAAAGGATGTGTGAGGGTGTGTATGTCCTTTATGCGTTCGCGAACGGTCCATCCGATTGAGATGACATTTTCTACACGTCTTCCTCTCATTCTCGCGCTGCCAACTGTGATATTTTTTTAGTGTAAAATCGGCTACTTACTTAATATTATTTAATTTTTCATTTTTCATTATAATTTCTATATAGCAAGGGGACTTAACTCTAGAAAAGTTATTTCAAGGGGCATAACTTTTAATAACTTTTCTGTATACCTTATAGTCATATTGTTGCATCGTTTTCAAAGATTTATAAACTCTTTGTCTATAGTTATGTACAGGCATATGAGTTATAATAAATAATGGTACAATCTTTAAGGCATTTTCAAAGTTTTCATAAAAATAATGCATAATGCATAACATTGTAACTCATCTTTTTATGCTTAAGAAGTTATCTATAGTCATGTCATTTATTAACAACATAATAAATAAATAATAGTTACCTTATCTCTATCAAGTTTGAAGATTTTATATTTCTTTACACTGTCGCCAACTCTAAGAAGACATGGAACAACTTCAGCCATTATTAAATCTACAGGCATATGCGTTATAATCCTCCTCCTCCTCCTCTATTCTCCTCTTCCTCCTACCCACTTCCTCTTCCCCTCCCCCTCCTCCCTCTCCCTCCTCCATCCTCCTCCTCCCTCCTCCTCCCTCTTCCTCCTCCTTCCTCCTCCTCCTTCCTCCTCCTCCTCCCTCCTCCTCCCTCTTCCTCCTCCTACCTCCTCGCCCTCCTCCCTCTTCCTAATCATTCCTCTTCCTTCCTCCTACCTTCTCCTCCTCTCTCCTCCTACTCCCTCCTCCTCCTCCCTCCTCCTCCTACGTCCTCCCCCTCCTCCTTCTTCACCTCCCTCTTCCTCCCTCCTCCCCTCCCTCCTCCTCCCTCTACATCCCTCCTCCTCCTCCCTCTTCCTCCTCCTCCCTCTTCCTCCTCCTCCTCCCTCCTCATCCTCCCTCCTCCTATTCACCCTCCTTCTCCTCCCTCCTCCTTCTCCCTCCTCCTTCTCCCTCTTCCTCCTCCCTCCTCCTTCTCCCTCCACCTCCTCCCTCCGCCTCCTCCCTCCTCCTACTCTCTCCTCCTCCTCCCTCCTCCTACCTCCTCCTCCTCCATCTCCCTCCTCCTCCCTCCTCATTGCTCCTCCTCCCCCTCCTCATCCTGCATTCTTCTCCTCCCTCCTTCTCCCTATTCCTCCTCCTTCTCCTTCCTCCTCCCTCTTCCTTCTCCCTCCTCCTCCCCCTCCTCCCTCCTCCTCCCTCTTCCTCCTCCTCCTCCCTACTCCTCCTCCCCCTCCTCCTCCCCTCCTCCTCCCTCCTCCTCCTCCCCTCCTCCTCCCCTCCTCCTCCCTCCTCCTCCTGCCTCCTCCCTCCTCCTGCCTCCTCCTCCGTCATCCTCCTCCCTCCTCCTCCTTCCTCCTCCTTCCTCCTCCTTCCTCCTCCCTCCTCCTCCCTCCTCCTCCCTCTTCCCTCCTCCTCTCTCCTCCTCCTAATCCTTCCTCCTCCCTCCTATTCCTCCTTACTCCTCCTCCTCCTTCCTCCTCCCTCCTCTTCCCTCCTCCTCCTCTCTCGGCCTATCTCTTCCTGCCTCCTACTCCTCCCTCCTACTCCTCCCTCCTCCACCTCCCTCTCCCTCCTCCCAGCTCCTACTCCTCCTTTTTCTTCTTCTGCTGCTGCTGCTGCCGCCGCTCCATTTACCCAAGTTAATTGTTGGGGAAGATGTAAAGATCTTTCAAGTGCTCTTTCTAATGCTTTTTGTAAGTTGGTCTTCGTTTATCTAAGGTTGTTCTAACTGCAACCAATAAATGATTAGACAGACAGGCCGACAGACAGACAGACAGACAGACAGACAGAGAGGGACAGACAGAGGGACAGACAGACAGACAGACAGACAGTCGGGAACGGGAACTTATATGACTACTTATATGAATTAAATGAGATGCTCCCCATCAGGGCCTGGGCGAAGCCGGGCCGGATCAGACAGACATACAGACAGACAGACAGACAGACAGACAGACAGACAGACAGACAGACAGACAGACAGACAGTTGGTTGGGAACGGGAACGGGAGCTTATATGACTACTTATATGAATTAAATGAGATGCTCCCCACCAGGGTCTGGGCGAAGCCGGGCCGGGTATGATAGTCTTATATATAAAAAAGGTTGTGTGTGTGTGTATGTCCTTTATGCGTTCGCGAACGGTCCAGTCCGATTGAGATGAAATTTTCTAAACGTCTTCCTCTCATTCTCGCGCTGCCAACTGTGATATTTTTTTAGTGTAAAATCGGCTACTTACTTAATATTATTTCATTTTTCATTTTTCATTATAATTTCTATATAGCAAGGGGACTTAACTCTAGAAAAGTTATTTCAAGGGCATAACTTTTAATAACTTTTCTGTATACCTTATAGTCATATTGTTGCATCGTTTTCAAAGATTTATAAACTCTTTGTCTATAGTTATGTACAGGCATATGAGTTATAATAAATAATGATACAATCTTTAAGGCATTTTCAAAGTTTTCATAAAAATAATGCATAATGCATAACATTGTAACTCATCTTTTTATGCTTAAGAAGTTATCTACAGTCATGTAGGTGATTGAAAACAGTTTTCATTTACAATAATGGATGGTGTGTGGAAGGACATTCTTTTAAGTTACTTTTTTTTGGTATGAATTTAATGAGACGCTCCCCACCAGGAGCTGTGCGAAGCCACGCCGGGTCAGATAGATAGACAGACCCACCTTTTCGCTGCAGTTATCTACAGGCATATGCGTTATAATCCTCCTCCTCCTCTCCCCTCCTCCTCCTCCTAAGCTCTTCCTCTTCCCCTCCTCCCTCTCCCTCCTCCATCCTCCTCCTCCCTCTTTCTCCTCTTCCTCCCTCCTCCTCCCTCTTCCTCCTCCTTCTTCCTCCTCCCTCCTCCTCCCTCTTCCTAATACCTCCTCGCCCTCCTCCCGCCTCCTAATCACTCCTCTTCCTTCCTCCTCCCTTCTCCTCCTCTCTCCTCCTACTCCCTCCTCTTCCTCCCACCTCCTCCTATGTCCTCCCCCTCATCCCTCCTACTCCCTCCTCCTCCTTTTCTTCCCTCTTCCTCCTACCTCCCTCTTCCTCCTACCTGCTCCTCCTCCCCCTCCTCCTCCCTCTCCACCTCCCTCCTCCTCATCCCTCCTCCTCCCTTCTCCTCCTCCCTCCTCACCCTCTCTCCTCTTCCCTCCTCCCTCTACCTCCTCCCTCTTCCTCCCTCCTCCTCCTCCCTCCACATCCCTCCTCCTCCTCCCTCTTCCTCCTCCTCCCTCTTCCTCCTCCTCCCTCCTCATCCTCCCTCCTCATTCTCCCTCCTCCTCCTCCCTCCTCATTCTCCCTCCTCCTCCTCCCTCCTCATTCTCCCTCCTCCTTCTCCCTCTTCCTCCTCCCTCCTTCTCCCTCCTCCTTCTCCCTCCTCCTCCTCCCCATCCCTCCTCCTCCCTCTCCTCCTCCCTCCTCCTCCTCCCCCTTTTCCTCCTGCGTTCTTCTCCTCCCTCCTTCTTCCTCCTCCTCCTTCTCCTTCCTCTTCCTCCTCCCTCCTCCTCCCCCTCCTCCCTCCTCCTCCCTCTTCCTCCTAGTCCCTACTCCTCCTCCCCCTCCTCCTCCCCTCCTCCCTCTTCCTCCTCGTCCCTACTCCTCCTCCCCCTCCTCCTCCTCCTCCTCCCTCCTCCTCCCTCATCCTCATTCCCTCCTCGTCCTTCCTCCTCCTCCCTCCGCCTCCTCTCTCCTCCTCCTAATCCCTCCTCCTCCCTCATATTCCTCCCTACTCCTCCTCCTCCCTCCTCCTCCCTCCTCTTCCCTCCTCCTCCTCTCTCCGCCTATCTCTTCCTCCCTCCTCCTCCCTCCTCCTCCTCCCTCCTCCGCCTCCCTCTTCCTTCTCCCAGCTCCTACTCCTCCTTTTTCTTCTTCTGCTGCTGCTGCTGCCGTCGCTCCATTTACCCAAGTTAATTGTTGGGGAAGATGTAAAGATCGTTCAAGTGCTCTTTCTAATGCTTTTTGTAAGTTGGTCTTCGTTTATCTAAGGTTGTTCTAACTGCAACCAATAAATGATTAGACAGACAGGCAGACAACAGACAGACAGACAGAGAGGGAAGGACAGACAGACAGACAGACAGACAGACAGACAGACAGACAGACAGACAGACAGACAGACAGACAGACAGACAGACAGACAGACAGACAGACAGACAGACAGTCGGGAACGGGAACGGGAGCTTATATGACTACTTATATGAATTAAATGAAATGCTCCCCACCAGGGACTGGGCGAAGCCGGGCCGGGTCAGACAGACAGACAGACAGACAGACAGACAGACAGACAGACAGACAGACAGACAGACAGACAGACAGTCGGTAACGGGAACGAGAACTTATATGACTACTTATATGAATTAAATGAGATGCTCCCTACCAGGGCCTGGGCGAAGCCGGGCCGGGTCAGCTAGTTATTTATAAAGCGCCACTGCCAACAGCCCAAACCGAAACCAGACGAAACTATAGTCCCTAAACTCAAGGTATTCATCCAGCTAACCTTTTGAGGGAATGATGTTGTGCAAATAGAAAGACATGTTAGCCAGTTTTACATCACCGTGGTAGACAATTGACATTACTGTACGAAAATTTGCATATTTTAGCTTGAAGGATTTATCTAGTTATTTTACTTTATGTGGTGTGAATTCTGCAGTATGTACCTGACGAGATGCAGCGAAATATGCCAGGCAATAAATCGTGCAATCTATTGTTTGTGTCTTCGTTATTCAAATTTTCATTAGAGAACTTAACGTATAGGTTGTCAAGATTTTTTAGCACGCTGTGCGGAGAAGTGAACTTACAAATTTAGTGACAACTGGCCAGCTCGATGAGAAAAGCCAGAGGGATGTCAAAGAGATACATACCTGGTTGATATATGACATAACAGGGACAAGAACACAGACCTGATTCAAGACTTCGGAGACCGAGTGAGAGAACGAAATATGATAGTCCAATAAAAAGCACAAAAATCCTGACAATTTGTCTATATATGTCCGCCCCTCCCCTCCCTCTCCCCCCCCCCCCCCCCAACCACAACATGCATTGAATGTTTGTAATTTATGGCCCACACCTCATACTATCGAAATCAACAAAAAGCGATTTGAATTTTAAAAAGCCCGCAGTTGTTTTCTAGCCCTCAGTCCGGAATATTCAGGGATTGTGAACCTATTTTCATTTACCTCTGGGACACAGTGTTATAATATTAGAGAAACAAAACTTTCAAACTGTCATTAACTGCCAATATAGTACCTTGCGGTGTATGTCAGGTGGGTCTTGAGTCTGAGGAATTAAGGCCGAATGTGCATTCGCCGCGAACAGTGCAGGTTAGGTTAGAGTTTTCTTTTTGCCCCCGACAAAAAAATACTCCATACTTTGCCGAGGATTCGAACCCGGGTCTACCGTAAAAGAATCCGACATACTAGCCACTGGACCAGCCGCTCAAGAGAAATAAAACGAATGACAATTTGACTTTACTTTTCAAGCCGTAATGTTACATTAATTATTTAATACGAACTGTGTTCAGCTGTTAAAAACCAACTTGTGGAACACTCATGGAGTAGAAACATTTGTATAAACTTAGTTTTCACATTTTTGTTCTACATCAGAAATGCATAGGCTTTAGAAAAAAAAAAGATCTAAATAATTGAACAAATACCTCACAAATCCGTTGGTGCAAGGTAATACAATTTTAGTGTTCAAAGTCGCTCTAAGAATCTTACAAATGTTTTCACGCATAAAAACTTAACAAAGCACTAATGTTCTTGTTTTATAAACAGATATGTATATATATATATATATATACATATCAGACTACATAAAAATATAGAACACATCGAGTTAACCAGCGTTCTCATTGAAATATTGTTTTTAACACTTGTAATTGTTTGTTATTTCAATTTTTATCACCACATTCTATTGCTCAGTGTGAACATAAATATAATGTATACTAAACTACTTTTTGAAATGTTGAGCTTTCACTATTTGATCAACACTATACATCTTCTAGTCTGGTCTCTGTCTGATAATGCTACATCATGCAGAAACAAGATACCAGAGACGAACATTCTCACTGTCACCAATGATTCCAGAAATATTCTAGATGGTGCTATGTACTTTAATTGTAAGATTATTTACCCATATGGGAGTAACATTATTCCATGGAACAAGAGTCTTTGGCAATCAGAAGATTACCAGCGATTATTTTGTCCGGGAAGATGTCAGAAAGATAGATTTGTCATTTCCGATGGATATGGAACTTGCTCAACTATAAATTGTTTTCCTTGTGACTGCGATAAGCCAAAGTGCCATATGTATGGTACATGTTGCCCGGATGTTGATGATCTTAGTAATGGCGCGGCCGACGCTAACATGCTCACTACAGACAGGCCGCATTTTGAGGACGGCGATTGCAGTAATACCAATAGGACACATGTCAACATAGAAACGACGCCTGAGATAGAGGAAAAGATCACACTAAGTTGCGAGAATTTCAACAATACTTACTCTTATTTGTACATTAGATCTTGTCCCGCGAACTATCCTATCGACGATGTCCGAAAAGTGTGTGAAGATAACGTCACAACCAGTCAAGTAAATTCATCTACCTTTCTTCATGTCACTGCTAACGACACTCACATCACATATTTGAATGAATACTGTGCTACGTGCAACGGCATCTCAGAGGTACGTACGGATATCACCCATTAATCCATTCATCCACACATCCTGCCATTCACACATCCATCCATCCACACATTCATCTCATCCACACATTCATTCATCCACACATCCATTCACCCACACATCCACCACCCACACACATATACATATCCACAAGCACATACAAAGAAAAACAGACGTACAGACAGATGGACGGATAGACAGACAGACATATTCACTAACTCACTCACTCACTCGATCACTCACACACACACACACAGATACACACATACACACACACACATACTTGCTCACTCACTCTCGCACACACACACAAACATACACACGCGCGCGCACAGACAGACAGACAGACAGACAGACAGACAGACAGACAGACAGACAGACAGACAGAACGAACATACACGTATGTATGTATGTATGTATGTATGTATGTATGTATGTATGTATGTATGTATGTATGTATGTATGTATGTATGTATGTATGTATGCATGTATGTATGTAATGTATGTATGTATGTATGTATGTATGTATGTATGTATGTATGTATGTATGTATGTATGTATGTATGTATGTATGTATGTATGTATGTATGTATGTATGTGTGTGTGTATGTGTGCGTGCGTGCGTGCGTGCGTATGTATGTATGTATATATGTATATATGTATGTATGTATGTATGTATGTATGTAGGTAGGTAGGTATGTAGGTAGGTAGGTAGGTAGGTAGGTAAGTAGGTAGGTAGGTAGGTATGTATGTATGTATGTATGTATGTTTGTATGTATGTATGTATGTATGTATGTATGTATGTATGTATGTATGTATGTGTGGGGGTATGTGCGTGCGTGCGTGCGTGCGTGCGTGCGTGCGTGCGTGCGTGCAGGTCTGAGCTGATGGGAGTGCTATTTGGTGAAAGCCGCCCCGCAAGCCTGCCAGTCTTGACTTGAGCCAGTGGAATCACAGTGCAAGAGAGGTCCAAGGTATACAAATGGAGATTGGTGGGTTAAATTGGAACATCATAAATGTATATGCCACAGTGGACTATTTTGTCAGAAAGGAACACTGGTACTGGCTTAAGGATTTCAATGCAAGGAACAGAGATTGGGACAGTAGTGGAGAAAACCGACAGGGAATCGCTCTTGCGGATGCCATGGTGGACCCCGATGTGGTCTGCATAAATGATGGTAAGCAGAATTTAACGGCAATGAGGCCTGGCGATGCAGTGACAGCTATTGACTTGACACTTGTCTCCCAGTCATCAGTCCTTGATGTAAAATGGACTGTTTTGAATGATCACGGAAGTGATGTATGTAGAAGTTTATACAACAACAGTGAATGCATAGTGAGAGCAACTGGAGGACATTCAGAACCCTTCACCATAAGATCTGGAGTACGACAAGGCTGTGTCCTGTCCCCTCTCTTGTTCATAACATATATAGACAACATATGTAAAGAAACCAGCCAAGCAGAGACAGCAAGAATACCCCATGACGAGAAAACTGAAGAAGAACCATCTGCAAATCTAACCATTAGAGAACTCCTGTTTGCGGACGATCAAGCACTAATAGCAAAATCAGAAACTGAATTAAAAGACCACATGAATAGTCTAAACGAAATGTGTAGGGAACATAACATGAAAATTAGCAGAAGCAAAACAGAGGTAATGACTATAACTAAAGAAGAACAAACAGCAACAATTCACCTAAACGAACATCCCTTGAAACAAGTAAAGAGTTTCAAGTACCTAGGAAGTATAATATCATCAAATGGCAGATCAAAAGACGAGATCGAAAATAGGTGCAATAAGGCAAATCAACTCATTGGACAAATGGCACCAATACTAAAGAACAAACATGTATCAATAACTACTAAGAAAGCACTTTACAACACAATCTTCCTACCAACTCTGTGCTACCTAATGCCAAACCTGGACAATGACAGAAAAAGAGAAAAGAAAAATCACAACAACAGAAATGAGGTTCCTGAGAAGAATACTCAACGTATCAAGAAGAGATAAGATTAGAAATGAAGAAATCAGGACTAAAGTGGGGGATTAAAGCAGCACTAGATTTTATTAGAAAGCAGCAAGTCAAATGGTTTGGCCATGCAAGTAGGTTACCAGTCAACAGCATGCCACAACAAGCAATGATGTACAGACCAGATGGAAACAGAGGAAAAGGCCGACCACGTAAACGTTGGACGGAGGGAATAGCAGAATCCATGGGAATGTCGATATATGAAGCCCATAACCGGGCACTCTCACGAAGTTTATACTTCACCTCGACACCGCAAGGTACAAGAAGAACATGATGAGATGAGATGACGGAAGTGATCACATGCCATGCTCAGTCCTGATCTCTAAATCCAGGAAAGTTAAGGCTGGGAGAGCGCGCATGACCTTCCGGTATGAGAGGACCGACAGCTTTCTTGGACGCCTCAGACAGGGAACTTGCAAAAGAACTGTTAAAACTCCTTTTCTGCAGCCCTCCATGGTGGACCCCAGATGTAGACCATGCTTGGAAAGCAAAGAGAGCTGCAGTGAAGCAGCTAAGGAAAGTGCGACAGACACCCCGAAGCTCACGAGAGGAAGTGAACCAAGCGGAAAATGTCAAGAAAGACAAGGTGGAGGTTTTCAAGCGCTGTGCTGCAAAGGCCAAAAACGCAAAATGGGAATATTTCATGAAAGAAATTGGAGGTGATGAAACACTGCGAAAATTCTGGAAACGGCACAGGCAAATGCATAGAAAAGATCGGCCTATGACTGTGGGAACAATTTATAGAGAAGATGATGTGCGCGTGACAACAGACAAAGAGAAAGGGGAGGCCTTTCTCCAGAGATTTTCAGAGCAGACCAATTATAATGATGCAGACACCAGGGATGCAGTTGGAGAGGAATTATCTGGCACCATGAAGAATATGCATTATGAAGACATCATACGGGTCGAAGATGTTAAACATATTTTGAAAAAGGCAAAAGATACGGCACCAGGGCCCGATGGGGTTAGGTATGGTCACATGAAGGTTTTGAGCATGCAGATCTGAAGGAGATGGCAGACTGCTTTAACCAGAGCATTAGGACAGCATCAAGACCGCAGGATTGGGTGCACAGCTATCTCATCCCTCTCCCAAAACCATTCAAGGATCATTCAAAGCTTAGCGTCTTTAGGATCATCACCCTTCAAAATACATTTGAGAAGGTTTCAGAGAAGATAGTCGCTGTCAGGCTGCAAGAGTTTTTAGAAAGGGGGCAGTTTCTTCCAAGAAATCTGGGGTGCCAGATACCAAAATACCTAGGTCAAATGCAGCCACTTTTGCCTTTGATGTTTATGAGGGGTTCCAGCGTAGACAGGAAACGATGGCGGCGGTGCTTGATCTCGAGGATGCAAACAATAGAGTTAGATATGATATTTTGATGACCGCACTGATGGAGAAGGGGGTCAATCCCTGGTTGGTGAATTGGATAGCAGCCGTCCTGCATTCTCGTCGGGTTGCTCGCCGTCTGGGTGCATGGACCTCAAAGCCACATATTTTAACCCCGGTACTGCCACAGGCATCTGCAATCTCACCGGTGCTCTTTAATGTGTATACGAGCAAGATTGCAAACCTAGAAACATCAGGGGTTGGAAGATACTAATATTTGCAGATGATATTATTGCATATAGGCAGGGGGGAGATAGGGAGCAAACAGCCCAGGAGCTACAGGCGACAGTACACAAAGTGATTTACTGGTGCACTGAAATGAGTGCTGTCAACCACCCGGAAAAGGCGGCTGTTTTGTCGTGCTCTCTGGACAACAGGATTGTGAGAGCTGATGTCCCAAGCCTCGCGATAGATGGTAGAAACATCAACAGAGATAACAAACTGAAGTATCTGGGAATCACATTTGACAGGAGCTTGTCCTTCAAGAATCATGTGGAGACGGTTGTGACAAGGTCTCAAAAGGGACTCAATGCACTTAAAACTATGGCTGCAATGGACACAGAGCAGAGAATGCTTTTCACACTATACCAGCACTTGATCCTCTCAGTGACTGATTATGGACTAGGACTGCTCAGTGTCACAAAGAGTCAGCTGGTCAAATTAGAGCGCATACAGAACGAAGCTATGCGGGTCGTTCTGGGATGCACCAGAGACACCCCAGCAGTGTGTATGCGTTACATCCTTGGTCTGCCGACTGTTGCTGGTAGGCTTAAGGTGATGAAAGCGAAGGCATACCTCAGAGTAGCTGCAGATACAGATCACTCGTTGCATGAGGCGCTGGACGCAGTTAAGGGTCAGCGACTGATAAGAGAGAAATCATGGATGGCTCAGGCGGAGGATACGATCAGGCAGGTGTGCATCTTGGAGAACATTAGGCGAGGAGAGGAGTGGGTTAGAGTGCCAGCGGAGCAGTCAGACTTGTGCAAAGTTATAAACACATTGAGCCGGGAGTGCAGGGATTGGCCAGCAAGGGCCACGGAAGTGGAAATCCAGCAACTAATTCAGTATAATGCTTGCTCGGGTGATGTGATTATCTACCGGATGGTTCGGTGTTGAGAGGTAGGAGAAGTGCCTGGGGGTTCTTAGCAAAAGTTAATGGTCGATGTTTGGTGCAGGAGAGTCTGGCATATGATACCACAACATCTAGCTTATAGTGTTTTTTCTTTCTTTTGCCCCAGTATAAACATCCATATCTCAGTAACCAACTGAGGGAAAATTATGAGATTTAGTATATAACCTTATCATTATGTCCACCCAACAAAATATTTTTTGTTCTGGAGATTTTACAGCATATTTCAAAGTTTGTTTATATGCGGTATATAATTTACGGGACTGAGATGAAAGTCATAATTTTAAATTTATTACAGCGTAGCCAGACAATCAGCGCTCAATGTTGAATATTGTACGTGTTTTGAAGGGATTGGCCTTATGCCAACTACCCGCGTTGTTTAAATTAGGACTGTTCATTCAGAGGTGTCTCAAAATGTGGGTTATTTCATGAAACCTGATTAATATGTTGTTTTTTATTTAAAATCTTACCACTTATCGCTAACATTGAAATGTGTGAATATTTTTCAATGGGATTTAATGCGAAATTGTACACTTCAAAGAATCGCTATGAAGTTGTACACATATTTTTGTCAAGAATCTGATCGCAGGAAACTGTTTTATACTATTGCAAATTCCGAAAAAAGAACAATGCATGCATTGGGTTTGAGTAAACGGTAATTTCGTCGACAGCTTTGACAAAGATGTCATAAGGCGAGCGATTATAAAAATGCTTTTAAAAGTCACTTGATATACGAAAGGGTCGACTTCATTGCACCGGCTTCTATCCCATATGGCTCGGTCTCTTTCCTGCAGCGCGGAAAGCATCGCACAAAGCACGAACTCCGCAGCTCTAGCGACGACCCACAGAAGTCTCCGAAAAATTTAACTCGTGAACCGAAGGATGTGGCCCGGAATCGAACCCACGACCTTTGGAGATATGATTCCGAATGGAAAACATACCATTTCCAGAAACGTATTTCTAGCTAGAATTGTTGTCCCTTGTAAAACAGACGCCAAAAAGCAAGAAATATCAAATCGACAAGTTGATAGAAGAGCATCGTCGTGGGTGCTTGAGACTTCCGCCGTACCATTCTCATTTTAACCCTATAGAACTTGTGTGGGCTAAAATTAAATGACAGGTGGCAGCTGACAATATTATATTCAAATTGTCTGAAGTCTGGATACTAATCCAGTCCGCGCTATTAAATATCGATAAACGATACTGGAAAAATGTGAGGACCATGTGTTGAAAGAGGAATAGGATTATTGGAGAAAGAATGGATTGAATTTTATGCAACCGAGAGCAGTCATCAACCTACTGGAATCGTCCGACACAGATTAAGGTCTGAGCAGATCGCAGACCTTAATCCACGTGCACACCAACTGGGATATTTTGCTACAAATATTCAGAAGAATTGCAGGCCCTAAACATTACAGCATCAGCATAATGTCAATGGCAACAGTTTGTATTCCTCAGTGATGAATTTTCAATTTCGCAAGCCCTCAGTGGTGACAAACAACAGTATTGAACACACACACACACACACACACACACACACACACACACACACACACACACACACACACACACAACGCATTGAATACCAACAGAAGAGTAATATTGCGGTGGAAACTGACATATTGTGGCATAACAAGAAAAGTGAGAGCAAACACGTTGTCAAATTAGGGGACAACACACGTGCATACGAATCAATCTATAAACTTCAATGAAAAGAGGACCAACATCTTGGTCGTTAAGAAGAAAGCCCACTACAGAGACACTGACAACTATTTTCATAGTGCAAAACAGGTAATCATGTTCCGTCTCTAACCGGTAAACAGCAGAGTAGACAATCTTTCACGAAGACTCAAAGCTGGTCTGTCACCCATGTGTACGTGTGAACAAACTACACAGACAGCTGAACAAATCCTTAGAAATGGAAACATGATGACTAAATTGCGGTATCATTTCTGGTCATTCCATACGCACATTAACGCAGAGCTATTTGGAAGCTTTCACGAACTCAATATAAAAAGCTAACACGAATACTTGTGTACACATTATTAACCAGCAGCTGAAGAAACAAGAAGGAAATGAAAAATAAGGTAAAAAATATATTCCTTCTACTTTCCTGTCAATTTAAAAATTACTTACCCCATGCCTCTGTAAAGTCTCTATCTTTACTAATATTACACATTGCACCCCTCTCGGGATTCTCCGTGGTGAAGTGGTCAAGTCGTCTGACTCGGGCTCCGGAGGTTGTATATTCGATTCCGGGCCGCGTCCTTCATTTCACGCGTGCATTTTTTCGGAGACTCCCGAGAGTCGTCGCTGGAGATACGGAGTTCTCGCTGTGTGCGACGCTTTCCGCGCTGTGGAAAGAAACTGAGCCATATGGGATAAAAACCCGGTGCAATGCAGCCGACCCAGTCGATTTTAAGCTTCTTCTTTCATTGCACCCACTCCCATACGCATCCGGATACGCCTTGTGTGTAATCTGAATTGGTGGGGCATTCATTACTGTAAACATAAATTTGTTAGCGAGAAATCACTAGTATTTCAGCAAAACATCAAAGACATGTCGCCGCTTTCGATGATTTAAGTTGTTTTTGGACCTATCAAAGACATATTCCTTGGGTGGGGGTAAATATAAGACGGCTGGGAAAATTTCATAACTATGCAACAGTCAGTTTTCAAAATAATTGATCGTGAATGAAGGCATTCTTTGCGGGACATACTATAAGAATGAAGGTGGAGGCGGTCAGTGCAGCTTTCCCTAGATGGGAATACGATACACACACACATTGTGATTGTAACCGACTCAGAAAGCATGCTGAGGAAGGTGAGGACAGGCAAGCCTCGGGAAGAGTGGCTTGCTTCCCTTCGGAGGTCACGGGTGGCAAGCATCGCCTGGATCTTTTCTCCAGGGCATGCCGGTGTGCTGGGGAATGAATAGGCGGACAGACTGGATGGCGCTAGAAAACTTGGTGGAGTATTGATGCATGAGAAGGCAGACGTGGTTGCGGCCTTGTGGGAGCACGTGTACACTTCGGAGGAGCAAATGGATCACCATGGTCGGGCAAGAATGAGACAGCGAGGAGTGACGAGGGGATCTAGCCGACGCTCGACGCTCAGAGGAAAGGCTGAGACGGATATATAATCAGATTGCTACTATTACTATTGGTGTTGGAACTCTTCGCTGGCTGCTGAGGATGAGGACGGAGTGCTTATGGGAATGCCGCGAACGCTGTGATGTCGGTTCCTAAATCAATCAATCAATCAAGCAATCAAAGCAGCATAAAAAGAAGATGCAGCCAGAAGTCAGACTGTGTGGGAGAATGTGGCAGCTCAGGTCATCTACCTGAGTATTGAGCAGTTTGTCATCTTGTCCAGAAGGCAGGTAGTGTAAATGATGATCCATCCATCAATGGACCTAGTTAACAGACGAAGGTTCAGTCCCTTTTCCTCCAGAAGGTTGATACTTCCAGCTGCTACTCCAATCAACGTCCATATTTAGTTTCATGGCGAAGAAGAGAGCCCTTATCAACACAGGCCATCCATACTTATTTCAGCAATGAATCTTCTCTGAATACCACTGTTAACAGCGTTCAGTGTATTTTACACAGAAACATTTTAGATAGAATCAACACAAACATTTTTCACAATATTACAATTGGGAGAGATGGGGGAGTACATGTGTTTGCTCATGCATCACTCATGATTGTATAAATGATCAATGACATGTATGTATTGATATTGTGAACCACGTTTATTCTTTACTCCATATTTCCAAACCGATTTTAGAGTTCATTAAACCTTGAAAACTTAGTTATCCTTCTTTTACATTTCATTGTCATTGTTACAAATTTTACTTTGTGTTTAATTACCATTTAATTAACACAATTTAAATTAGTTGGGAAGTAGTAAGGCTGGGTGATCCTCACATGGGGAGCTGATTGTAATTCTCCCATGGTAACGACCCAGGTTTCCAAGTTCATCCAGAGAACCCTTTTCTTTTATTCTAATTATTGTCCTGCTGAACCATCTTGGAATCATTGGGACTTTTGGGGGCCTTTGAGCTAATTGGGTTCTTTTAGGAGGAACAAATTTCTGGTGTGTTTTCTAACTTATCCTGGACTTCCATAGACCTGCCGAGTTCTCTATTGTCCAGTTTCACTACCAAGACTATTACACACCATTAGGAATTAGTCCCAGGTCTCTAGCTAAAAAAGAGTACGGAGACGCACGTAGTGCTACTGATTCTTACCACCATTTCCGCACCTTACAGACTTGGACCGATGATCAAACAGTCGATACAGTTGTTACTACATCGACTTATGTTGCCGAGTTGAAAAACCGTTTACAACATAGTTGGAAACAAGCGAATGTCAATCTGCGTCAAGCCAGACGGAGAATTGCTCGTTACTTCAACAAGAAGGCAAAAGATCGAGAGTTTGAAGCAGGAGAGAATGTGATTTTGCTGCTTCCGACAAGTCAGAATAAGCTGCAAATAGGTTGGAGAGGACCATATGTAGTGACTGAGAAAATCTCTTGTACGAACTACAAAATTTCTGTCAAAGGCAAGATGAAGATATTTCACATAAACCTTTTGAGGAAATATAATGAAAGGCCCTCGACCACCGAAACCGCACATCTGATGGCCATGGCGGTGGCTACAGAAATCGAACATGGAACAACAATGGGAGTCGAGTACCCACTTCAAGCCAAAGAAACCTTCAAGGACGTGGAAATTAATTCCAACTTATCAAAGGATCAGCAGATGCAGATTCGGGAACGTGTGGCTATGTATGCAGAAGTACTTACCGACAAGCCAAGGTGTACTTATTTGGAAGAATTTGACATGAAATTAAATGACACAGTGCCTGTGCGAGTCAAGACTCACCCTGTTCCTTATGCTAAGCAGAAGACTTTGAGCAGAGAATGAAAACAAAGAAGTCCTAAAAGTCATCAAAACAGAGAGAGAACTGCTGAAAGCGGAAAGGGAAAAGAAACAAGCGGAAGACAAGACAAAGACCGCAGAGAAGCCGCAAGCAGAAGCCACGCAAAAGACCGCAGAGAAGCCGCAAGCTGGAGCCAAGCCAAAGACCCTTGAGAAACTCCAAAATAAACCCAGCAACCCATTTTCAATGACAAACACTTTCAAAAGGAAACCAGTCTTCAACCGGAAAAAGTGGACCCGAGAAGAATTGGATATTGGTAGCTCAAATGAGATTGTTCTTCGGTCGACCACAAAGCAAGGAAACATAAACAAGCAAACCAAAGGAGGAGTCCTTATATGGACTGCATCCTAGCAAAACAGATGAGCCAGAAGCCAATACTGGACAAAGAAACCGCCAGAGGAGATGGGCACAAAGGATAACTCGCCGACCATTCCTCCAGCTGATGTCACAGACACAAACACTTATATAACCAGTCCGAGTTAGGACTCACTTGTACAACTTGAACAAGAACCTCAAGCAAACTCTAAGAAGCTACCACGAGGAAGGACGACGACAACTCACCACAAACATGAGTCAAACCTACTGAAAAGCAGGGAGAGGAGAAAGACACCAGAGTCGGAAAAATCCGACTCACAGACAATCAAGTGGGTTGTCAAGCGTATTCACGCGGAGCTGAAAGATGAACAAATCCTGAAGCAGCTACAAGAAGAGAATCTCCACATCCGATTCTTGAAGGCGGAGCGGCTCCTCACCGACTTCAAGATTCCTACAACCTAGGCGGTGGTGACGACAGAGGGCAGCGAGATGCCGACCACAATATCAATCAACAAGAAAATACAACAGCCAGAGAGATTCATCCCAAGAGTCAATCAATGTTCCAGATGCCAGAGGGCCGGCCACAGCAGAGCAGCATGTAGCAGTAAGACGGCAATCTGCCGGTACTGCGCCAATCACCACGCCTTCAAGGAATGTCCGCTGGCCAAGCTGGACACGGACTTCCGAGCACCCAACAACAAACGAAAGTGCGCCAACTACCAGGGCAAGCATGGAGCAAGATACTTGGGCTGTCCGTACCTCCAAAGACACAGAGACGTCTTAAAGCTCGCCATAACCACAAAGACTCCATATAATGACGCAATGAGGAGGTGCGAGACAGCCACGTGCATCTCACAAGCGGAAAAAGCTCGACTGCAAGACCAGATAAAAGCTAAAGAGGCAAATCAAGCTGGCTCAAACACCGGCACCGACCAGCGACAATGAAAAGTTGCTTGCCGAAATAAAGGAGATCCAGCGAAACATCTAGCAAGAAGTGGAACATATGGCCGAGATGAAGAAGGAAAACGAAGAAATGCTACGAACCATTAAAGCAGAGAGAGAACTGCTAAAAGCCTAAATGGAATTAATCCAAAGCAAACCAACAGAAGCCGTGCAAGAGAACACAGAAAAGCCGCAAGATGAAACCCAACAAAAGACCAAGCCGGAACCGCAAGCTAAGGCCAACAGCCCAACCACGACGCCAAAGAAATCCAAGAGAGAATCATTATCCCGCCGGATCTCTGAAGGCGGCACAGAATACCCACTCGGACCTACCCTGGAGTAGTGCCTAGAATCGGCAAGATTGGAGGAACGCAGGTGCCAGGAATTCAAAAGGCGCTGGGAAGAAAAAGAAAAGAAGAAGCCAAAGATAGACACTATGACGCTGACAACGGACACGGCTACACGTACATTATAGAAGACGGAGAAATCATCCCATGGCTGACCGCTGAGGAAGAAATCAAAAGGCAACAGAAACTCAAAATCGAAAGTAAACAAAAAGGCGCAAGGAGGACAGTGAAAACATCGAAAAGCTTCTACAGACATAACACAAAAAAGGAGGCAAAAAGACCACATAAAAAGTCCTTAAACGTACTGCAACCAGTCGAGCCATGAGCCTTCACTAACAAAAGAAACCACAAAGGATAGCCGCCGACCAATACCACCCCCCCCCCCCAACCCACACCCCCCCCCCCCACCCCAGCTGACGTCGCAGACACAAACGCTTATGTAAACAGTCCGAGGCAGGACTCACTCATAAGAGCGCGCAAGACAAAAACGGGGTTAGAAACCCACAACAACCACGTTTCTCAACAATAACCATTGCTAAGGAAGGAGGCTGAACGAGACCGAATTTGGATTTATTTTTTTTTTAAATTGTAATTGGACTCACTTGTAACAACGCACAGACAGAAACATTGGTAAAACAACCCACAAGAACCACGAATCTCAACTCTAACCACTGCCGAAGAAGCTGGTTGAACGAGGCCGAATTTTGAATTTTTGTTTACGAATCAAGTCAAATCAAGTCAAGTTTTACTATCTGCTAGCAGGGGTTAGTGAATTAGAGTTTGTCAAGAGGGATAAATTATTAATTAAAAGCTAATATACATTTCTGTTAATATTTCTTTCAGTTCACGCAGTGGAAGTCGATGATTATGTGTTCGCACTTTCAAAAAGTGTGCGCAGCCCAAAACGATGAAGAGTTTCTACTTTTGAGTCTCAGAAATGACTCTCTCTGTAATGTGACCCAGATTCCACCTTCAGACTACAAGCTGCACGAGTGTGTTCCAAGATGGTTTAAGCCAGTGGTGAATACTTGCAATGTGACAGGTCGGTGGGAAAAATATGATGCTGATGTTGCCATGGCTTGTGCAGAACAGAGTTCTCTATTAAACCACATATGCGACAGTACAGAGGACACCCTAATTTGTTATAGAAATGTCTTTTGTGCTATTTGTAATATGAACAGCCATCCTAAATGGTCAAAACATTGTAACATGGTTTGTGATAAACCCCTCCAAACAGAAATATATCTACCATTTAGTTTATTGTTTAATTTTGGTAACCGGAAGCAACAACAACAATTATTAGTATACCCGGATATATTATCAAGCACAGATTGGGTCAATCTAGATGGGAGGCATCTACCTTTGAAATGTGCGCCGGGAAAAATGTTACTCAATGGAGTCTGCTCGTCTGCTATAAAGCTGATTTCTGGACTAGGTTACAAAATTAGTATTTTATATGTACCCAAATCTTCTAGAAAAGAGAACAGAAGTGCAGGGGGTGAAGATGTTCTCTATCGGTTGTATCTAAAACGCTTTGAGAACAAAGTCACAAATATTATAGATGAGCTGCAATCGATAATGAACTTAAATATTGTATTAATAGTTTCGGAGAGTGTTAATAAATCACAGAATCCAATAGATAATAACACAGCTGTAACAAAATTATCCAAACCATCCAGTTTTATGGGGGTTTTCTTAAATGGATGGATATATGCACCCAGTACACAAACTCGAGATGACTTTGAGAATATGAGTCTGGGGAAACTCTTCGCTGATGAATTCATTGTGGGTGTCGATATTAATACATCTTTACGTCTGACACCAACTGCCATTCAAGAAAACCAGAAATATCTTTTTGAAGCAAATTATTTAAAGAAACATGGCCTTTTGTCAATCACAACACATCTTATTATCCCATTAAATGACGAATCTGACATAGATTATAACGAACTCCAGAAATACTATCAGACAATATCACCAGTTATAAACTGTCCATTTGTAACATTCAATAAAACTGAATACGAAGTTCATATAAATGACACGTATTTTCCATATTTTCCACCATCTATGTCAATAATTCTAAAATTACAAACGGGTGACTTGACACTTGAAATCTCAGAGGAGACAAATTTCCTTTCTATTGACGACACCGAAGATTTAAGATTATGCCAAGTTTTCTTACAACGTAAGCTTTCCCATTTGATAGTTTTTATAAGCAGTCAATCTGCTACACTATTTCTTGCTCTAGAGATACTTACCATTACGTGTATAAGCCTGTCTATGTTGTTTCTTCTACTCACTTTGTTGACGTATATTTTATTATTAGAACTGCGAAACTCTGCCGGAGAGAATATTATCTGCATGAGTTCTAGTCTTTTTCTAGCTCAAGCATCTTTGATAATCGCTTCCCGCATTAAACAGACTGGCTTCTTTTGTACTGCAGCAGGTATAAGTATCCATTACTTATGGCTAAAAGTGTTTTGTTGGTGTTTTACTTGTAGTTATAACATGTTTCGTGTGTTCACTTCTAAAACTCGAAGCACGCGCTTCTCTGTCCGGAGCACGCTCTCCTCTGTTCGAAACACGCGCTTCTCCGTTCGGTACAATAAAGACCTCTTAATAAAATTGTTTTTGTGTTTCACTGCTCCAGCTTTGGTAGTGGTCACTGTCATTGTGGGAAATCTTTTATCTTCTGAAATGAAACTTATTGGGTACGGGGAGAAGCATTGTTCCCTAGATTCATCTTTATTAATGTTTGTTACCATGTTAACGCCTGTAATGGGAATACTTTTGTCCAATTTTCTCTTCTATATGATTTCTGTTATACAAATTCACAATGTCTTGAAACTACAAACCCCTGATCTTGTATTTAAACAAGAAAGCAGTAAGAGTATATACATCTACCTCAAACTGTCTACAGTAACGGGAACTTTCTGGATAGTGACTGTCATATCAGAAGCCACCGGCATTGACGCTCTCAGAGTTATTGCTATTCTCTTAAACGGTCTGCAAGGTGTTTTCATCTTTGTGTCGTTTGTTTGTAACAAACGTGTCTTCAACTTGTACAAGCAACAGTTTCGCTTCTGATTTGTTTCAACTGTACTAAACATTTAGTTGATGCATTAAATAATCAAAATATTCCTTCCTAAATAGAACAAATAAACTGATTATGCTAAACTCTCCTACCTCTAAACACAACAACGTAAATGAAGCACCGGGTAGCGGGGTAGGGGTATACCCTATCAAAGGAGAAGTAAGGTGCCTCCTTCCCTCCGCTAGCCTACGGGACACCCTTGGGCAAGGTGGAGTACCCGTTTAGCCCCCCCCCCCCCCCAACAGGGTAACGTGAAGCCATGGGAGCAGGTGGTGGATTGGACTTGGGAGCAGCCGACAGATAGTTGTTGGTTATGGTTTCAAGTCAGTGACGGTGGGCAGAGGATCTCTCAGTAGAGACAATGGCTACGGTCATCCGATCAGTATGGTCACTGCCAGGAAGGAAGAATGGTAGACTTCCCTCCTTATTGATTCCCGGGCAGAGGAGGCTCGTCAGCCTTGGTTGGTATCTCTTCTAAGAGAGGGAACTCTAAATCTCAAACCTCCGCTGCCTTGCGGGTATACCCATATGGGAAAGGCTTCGGGAGTAAACCCTGAGGACAAATCCGGAGATGGAGTCCCTAAGGCAGTTCCATGTTGTAAACACAACATAGTTCTGGCAACTCCTGCGACGGCACCGATGCCAAGTTGCATTGGCTACTGCCTTTCCCTTGGTCAACATCGGCGACGTGGAGAGGGGGAACCTTGCTACTGGGCAACAGCTGGTTCTCCGATTTCCATTGCCCAGGCTTGTGCCCTGAAGAGGTCACTTCAGCACCGCGTAAAGCGGTGACACAACACGGGAAGTAGCATTTGCCGGTTATAAGTCTTAATGCTCGATTGGCGTAGAGCAAGGCGCCAGGGGCTACTTCCGACGGTGGGAGAGATCATCGTATCTCACTAGGCAGCTACCGCCCGCCTAAGCTGAGCAGCCCCCAGTCAATAAGGTGCTGTCTCGCCACGGTTCATCTGCTCCTGAGGGTGTGTGGAGCTTAGGGGGAAATCCTGACACATGGACCGCAATCTATACACCTAACAGCAAGAAAAAAACAAAACAACCGGCCCTAGGGCTGGGAACATGGAACGTAAGAACCATGACCCCTGGCATCTCAGACGATCTAAATGAGATTGTGGATGCCCGCAAAACTGCAGTGATAAACAACGAACTGCTAAGACTGGGGATAGACATTGTCGCCCTGCAAGAGACCAGACTCCAAGAATCTGGAAGCATCAAGGAGAGGGACTTCACTTTCTACTGGCATGGCAAGCCGTGCGGAGAGACCAGGGAGCATGGAGTTGGCTTCGCTATCAGAAACAAGCTGCTCAATTCCATCATACCACCAAGTGATGGCACTGAAAGAATATTGAAGCTCCAACTCCAGACAGAGGCAGGCCCAGTTAGTATTATAAGCGTTTACGCCCCAACACTAACTGCAGCATCAGAATCTAAAGACAAGTTCTATGACGACCTTAGCAAAGAAGTCAGTGAAACACCAGAGAAACAACATCTTTTTATCCTGGGGGATTTCAATGCCAGGGTTGGCTCCGACCACGAATCTTGGCCTTCATGTCTAGGACAGTTTGGCGTTGGGAAGATCAATGACAATGGACAACGTCTCTTGGAATTCTGCAGCCACCATAATCTGTGCGTGACCAACACCTTCTTTGACACGAAACCTCAACACAAGGTGTCATGGAGGCACCCCAGATCAAAGAACTGGCACCAACTCGACCTGGTGCTCACTAAACGCAGCAACCTCCGCAATGTACGGATGACTCGCAGCTATCATGGTGCTGACTGCGACACCGACCATTCACTCGTCTCCAGCAAGGTGAAGATA
Source organism: Cepaea nemoralis (assembly GCA_014155875.1). Classification (NCBI taxonomy): domain Eukaryota; kingdom Metazoa; phylum Mollusca; class Gastropoda; order Stylommatophora; family Helicidae; genus Cepaea; species Cepaea nemoralis. The sequence goes on from JACEFZ010026779.1 coordinate 330,555, forward strand.
AAGCCCAAGAGAATCTACAGAAGCCGAACAGAAGGAAGACCACGCATTGACACCAGTGGCACCCAAAATAAAGAGAAGGTCAAAAAATTCATGCAGGCTCTAGCGGATACTCTGCCCGGCCCCACAGACGGAGATTCCACCGAGAGATGGAATCATTTTCGCGACACCATCTACAATACAGCACTATCAACATTTGGCAAGAAGCAAACTAAGTCAACCGACTGGTTTGAAGCACACTCTGAAGAGATGCTCCCAGTCCTGGAGGTAAAGAGACATGCATTCTCGATGTATAAAACATCACCTTCAGAGAAAACACTGCAGGCATTGCGAACGGCCAGAAATAGAGTACAACAGATGGCAAGAAGATGTGCGAACAGGTACTGGCTACAGCTCTCTGCTCAAATTCAAACTTGTGCAGACACTGGAAATATTAAGAGGAATGTATGAGGGCATCAAGCAAGCTGTCGGTCCATCAAAAAATAAGATGGCCCCTTTACGATCAACTGAGGGGGTAATCATAAAAGATCGAGCGAAACAAATGGATCGCTGGGTAGAACACTTCTCAGAGCTATACTCAGTGGGTAACACTGTCAGCGAAGAAGCTCTGGAAGCCATCGATCAACAGTCCGCCATGCATGCCTTGGATAACGAACCTTGCCTCACAGAAATCAGCGAAGCATTAGACTCTCTCAAATCCGGCAAGGCACCTGGAAAAGATAGTATTCCACCTGAAATTTTAAAATGTAGCAAAGAAACAATCATCCCAGAACTGTATCAATATTACAGCTCTGCTGGAGAGAAAAATCAATACCACAAGATATGAAAGACGCAAACATCGTTACCCTTTATAAAAACAAAGGCGACAGAAGCGACTGCAACAACTATCGCGGCATTTCCCTTCTCAGCATTACAGGCAAGATTTTTGCCAGAGTAATCCTTAAAAGATTACACATTCTTGCTGAAAGAATCTACCCCGAATCGCAGTGCGGATTTAGACCCAACAGGTCCACCATCGATATGATTTTCTCACTCCGGCAGCTCCAAGAGAAGTGCAGAGAACAGAGGAAGCCATTATATATAGCCTTCATCGACCTCACAAAGGCATTTGACCTCGTGAGCAGAAGCGGCCTTTTTAAGGTCCTTGAAAAGGTTGGATGTCCACCCACCCTTCTTAGTCTCGTGAAATCATTCCACGAAAACATGCAGGGGACCATTTTATTTGACGGCTCAACATCCCAGTCATTCAGCATCAGCAGCGGAGTAAAGCAGGGATGCCTGCTTGCTCCTACACTCTTTGGTATCTTCTTTGCTGTTCTCTTAAGGCAAGCATTTGGGACTGCCACTGAAGGCATATACCTCCACACAAGATCCGATGGCAAACTTTTTAACCCATCAAGACTCAAGGCAAAGACCACAATAAGACCAAGATGCGTAAGAGAACTACTTTTTGCAGATGATGCAGCACTGACTACTCATACAGCAGAAGATCTCCAAAGGCTCATAGATCGTTTTGCAGCTGCCTGCAAAGACTTTGGGCTCACCATTAGCCTAAATAAAACACAGGTGATGGAACAAGATGCTGATGCGCCTCCGTCGATCAAAATCTCTAATTATGAATTGAAAGTCGTCCACGATTTTGTGTATCTGGGATCGACAATATCAGATAATCTTTCATTAGAGACAGAAATCGACAGACGCATTGGAAAGGCAGCCACAACATTTTCCAGGCTAGCTAAAAGAGTTTGGGAGAATAATAGACTAACAGAGCGTACAAAAGCTCAAGTATATAAAGCTTGTGTTGTTAGCACACTACTCTACGGGTCTGAATCCTGGACCCTGTACTCAAGACAGGAAAGGAAGTTGAATTCCTTCCACATAAGATGTCTGAGACGTATCCTGGGCATAACATGGAAAGACCACATAACAAACAAACAGGTGCTTGAAAGAGCAGATATTACCACAGTGCACACCCTCCTCAAGCAGAGACGCCTCCGGTGGTTGGGCCACGTATCTCGAATGGAGGACGAACGTATTCCCAAAGATCTCCTTTACGGAGAACTAGCCACAGGAAAGAGGCCAACCGGAAGACCCCAAATGCGATATAGGGATGTGTGTAAACAAGATATGAAAACCATTGGAATAGATCCAGATACGTGGGAAAGAGTTGCAACAGACAGATGCTCCTGGAGAAGAGATGTACGAAACGGACTGGTGCTCTTTGAGCGCAATCAGATCCAAAAAACTGAGGAGAGACGGCACAGGCTCAAAGAGCAGTCACTTACTGCGGGACTTGCCTCGTCTCACAGATGCGGAAACTGTGACAGAGATTGTCATTCTCGAATTGGACTATACAGTCACCAGCGGTGCTGCCAGGCACCTCCCAAGCGGCACAACTCTATAGTCCTTCAGGACTGAAAGAGGCCTACTACTACTAAATGAAGCATAAATAGAAACCTTTCCAAATGTGTAAAATAGCAATATGCCTCGTCCTTTATTTTTCCATCATTATCATGTGCCATGCTTTGGTACGTGGGAGACCATACTCCTCTACAAACGCCAGTCCTCTGTGATCTTGATAAGTTCAGCGAATGATCTTCTATTCTAATTCTGCAAAACTCATCCAACATTTCCAACCCCTGTTGATGTCACGCTAATGCCTTTTATCTCCTTAGTTGTCATAGTTTGTTACAGATCATCTTATCTCGACATATGACCAAATTTAACGTTTATCTTGTCTGATGTGAGTATCTTTGTAGTTATGAATTTGTCTTCTACAGTACTTGACTGATCCACTTCTTGGACTTTCAGGGGATTCTTTGCAATCACATCTTTGTGGCCTCTAGTTTAACCTTACAAAATTATAGATATGCATTTTCCAGTAAATGCTTTAGTTGTCTTATTTTGTAATACACGTGGTCGTTTACCTAGATTCATGTATCTCTAGAGTTTTGCTTTTATAATGTCCATCATTGCATTTACCAATGAGGATTGCCTCTGTCAATTCAACATCTATTCCAATTTCAATTCCAATGTCGAAAAAAAATTCCAAATTCGGTCTCGTCTAACCTGCTTCTCAGCGTCGGTTATTATTGAGATCCGTGGTTGTGTGGATTGTTATTCCTAATTCATACTGGTTTTATTGGTTCCGCTCTGTTTGTCGGATAAAGTTCTTTTGTGCTGTCTGGTTATTTTCTTCTGTCTTGTGTTGTTCTCACCGGGGCTGGTCCCGTTCACGTTCAGTCCTCATAAGGACTCGATATTGGCAAAGGCAGAGAATTTAAGTGCAGTCTCAAGTTGTTCCCCCTGTCAGCTGCCCGCCCTCCTCTACGTTCGCTTTCTTGTTTTCGTCATCGATATATGGGTTGGTGCGGCCACAAGACGACCAGGTCTCCCTGTCATTCCCGTTCAGGAGCCCTTCCGTAAGAGCCAACTCACCGTCCTGCCACTCACCCCGCCACTCAGCATTTTTTTTAAAGATATATATATATGTGTATATATACGCACATACATTTTCTTTTAAATAAATAAAATAAACATATAAGAATATACAATGTTGGACGGTTATGTGGCCTTCCCTGTTAAGCAGATGAACCGTCTATCTTTCCGTGCCCGGTTTTATATAGGTAACATACGTCGTAGTCCTTCCGGGAGTGAATCCACTTACTAGGCACAATACTTCGAGAACTCGAAGTTCTTAAATATCCTTTCTTTGTTTAATTTAATAATAAAACAATGTAGATATACATGCAGACTAATACAAAACACGTCTTTGGTTTGCCACATACTAACAAAGGTTGGAGCATAATCACGTGAAAGTTGACGTATCTCATCATTAAAACATCTGAAGCAAGAACCAAACATATTTTCATATTATTCCACAAATTGTGTATATGACTATTACAGAAACTGCTTACTTTATTTAATCTTATTATAAGCCAAGTATGCTTGAAAACGCATATTGTGCCCATTAGACATTTTACTATTCACAGAGTTGCTGCTACCTTCACTTTATGCTCTTCACCTTTAAATAGGACACAGTGACATTTCTCTGTCTACGCTTCATTGTCATTGTAAACTTAAATCTGTATTTCATAATCATAATCTTTTCATTGATCGTTAATATATATATATCTTTACCCAATTCGCACGTCAATCTTGAAGCACATTAAAAACGCATCACCTATATTTCAGGAACAGAGTGTGAAATGTAAACATAAGTGTTTACATATTTGGAATCTTTATTCATTTTACTATAAATCCATGCTGGTTATTAATTTGTACATTTGATTGTTATGAAAATCATTGCATTCTGTGCAGGCAAGGTCGAAAACCAAAAAATACAACAAATAAAAAATTCCTTCAGACTATCCTCAGTATCTGGTATGTCCATCGTGTGCTAGCAAATAAGCTTGACAGCGTCTCCGCGTGGAACGCACAAGTCTCTGA
>JACEFZ010026779.1:340000-382343 GCA_014155875.1 Cepaea nemoralis
TTCTGATATTCTATCTTCTTGATACATTGAGTATTCTTCTCAGAAATCTCATTTCTGTTATTGTGATTTTTCTTTTCTCTTTAGCTGTCATTGTGTTTACTTGATAAAGGCTTTAAATCGAAATATTGTGTTGTTATTTTACTTGTTTATATTGCATGATCAGTGAAATACCTTTCTTTGTACTACTTGTCTAGCGGAGTGAATAGCAGGCTATCAAACTTTCATCAACAAGGCAAGAAAACAATGTGTTCAAATTATGTTTTCATCAGCTGGAAATTGACCAACATATACAGAAATATTAATATTTTTTCCTTGTTGTTGATAAGTAATGCTTGGTGTATTATAACAAAACCTTCACATGAAGTTCTTTATGCAGTCTGTTTTATGTTGTACTTGATATCAATAATAAATATGAAAAACATAATGGCATAATGTTCATATATGTGTATTTGTGTGTGTGATCTCATTGTAGATTTTTGTTTATTTTGTAACATTGTTGGCCTAATGTATCTACGCAATGAATTATTAACTGTTCAAGGCCTACCGGGCTGGTTGGGTTCCTCGTCACCTGCAATTATTTCTGGTCTCTAGTGTAATGTACTTCCGTCCCACTTTTTCTCCTCCAATCGTTCCACACAAGGCAATGGACAAAAAGAACTACAAACTGTTCGAATACTCCGTCTAATTTATCCCAGACCCAACCAATGACTGACTCCAACTCTCCTTCACAAAGAACAAACAAATACATTTAATGGAAGAAACTTTCACAAGGTGAATAGATAGTGTAGGTGACTATTGGAAATGTCACCTCTCTCAATCACCATTAAGGTCTCCACTCCCTTGGTCGGGTGAGACCAGAAATAGGTAGACAAACATGACGTTGATTTCTTCACATCACATGTACACACGGGCACCTGGTGACAATTTCTCTCAGGCCTATGACACAGTTGGTTTTAACTTGTTCTCCACACATACTGGATTAGTTGACAGATATACGATGACTGACACTGATATGTTTAGCAAGGGGGGAATCTGTAATAAACAGAAAAAAGAACCTGGTGAGTAATCCCAGTCATAGCCAACCCTTCCTCCTCATCACTCATTATTCATTATTTCCCAACTGAAGACCTCCTACAGCTCTAAAATAACAAATCACCAGAAGATCTGCCACAACCAGACCCCATCGCTTCTGACACTATAAGTTTTCTAAAAATGACTCAGGACAAAGAATATTTGGCTGTCGATAAGAATCTTACATAGAATCGTAACAGTGATTGTAATTCATCTCTCTTTCCTAACCAGTCCTCATAGTAAGTGATACTCAATAAGGACAAAAGTGACCAAAGTACCCCCAAGGAACAAGTAGATATGAAGCTCCGAGTTTGGAACCCCACAGGATGGTGAAAAGATGAAGTTCACTAAACTCCCTGAGAAAGGAGTCAAACGATTTATATTCGCCTGTACAGTTAGATTTCGGGTGATTCTTTGTGATAGCCTACTTCTAACAAGTTTCTCATCTCATTTCATCTTATATCATCATGTTGCTCTTGTACCTTGCGGTGTCGAGGTGAAGTATAAACAGCGGGAGAGTGCCCGCTTATGGGCTTCATGTATCGATATTCCCATGGACTCTGTTATTCCCTGCGTCCATCGTTTACGTGGTCGGCCTCTTCCTCTGCTTCCCTCTGGTCTGTACATCATCGCTTGTTGTGGTATACTGTTAGTTGGTAATCTACTTGCATGGCCAAACCATTTGACTTGCTGCCTTCTAATAAAATCTAATGCAGATATAAGCCCCACTTTAGTCCTGATTTCTTAATTTCTGATCTTATCTCTTCTTGATACATTTAGTATTCTTCTCAGGAATTTCATTTCTGTTGTTGTGATTTTTCTTTTCTCTTTTTCTGTCATTGTCCAGGTTTGGCATTGGTAACATAGAGTTGGTAGGAAGATTTTGTTATAAAGTGCTTTCTTAGTAGTTATTGATAAATTTTTGTTCTTTAGTATTGGTGCCATTTGTCCAATGAGTTGGTTTGCCTTATTGCATCTATTTTCGATCTCGTCTTCTGATTTGCCATTTGATGATATTATACTTCCTAGGTACTTGAAACTCTTTACTTGTTTCAAGGGATGTTCGTTTAGGTGAATCGTTGTTGCTTTTTCTTCTTTAGTTATAGTCAATACCTCTGTTTTACTTGTGTTAATTTTCATGTTATGTTCCCTACACATTTCGTTTACATTATTCATGTGGTCTTATAATTCCGCTTCTGATTTTGCTATTAGTGCTTGGTCGTCCGCAAACAGGAGTTCTCTAATGGTTAGATTTGCAGATGGTTCTTCTTCTGTGTTCTTGTGGTCTCTGTTTGGCTGGTTTCTTTACATATGTTATCTATATATATTATAAACAAGAGAGGGGACAGGACACAACCTTGTCGTACTCCGGATCTTATCGTGAGAGGCTCTGAGTGTCCCCCAGTTGCTCTCACTATGCATTCACTGTTGTTGTATAAGCTTCTACATAGGTTTGTTAGATGTGTACTTACTCCATATTGTTTAAGGATTTCCCACAGCTTGTTTCTTTCTACTCTATCAAATGCCTTTTCTTGGTCGACAAAGGCTAAGTAGAGTGTTTCATTGAATTTGATTAATTTTTCTATAAGTTGTCTAAGAGCAAAAATGGCATCTGTGCATCCTTTGTTTTTTCCTAAATCCAAGTTGTGTTTCGCTTAGCTGGGGTTCTATAATAGTTCGTAATCTTTTCTCAAGAATTTTGCAAAATATTTTCCCAGTATGACTCAACAGTGAAATGCCTCTGTATTGTGTGCGGTCCTCTTTTGCTGCCTTTTTTTCCAAATTGGGATAATTATGGCGTTTCCCAGTCTCGTGGTGTCTGTTGTTCTACCCAAACATGATGAATGTAGCGAAACGCCCAGTGGCCCCCATGTCCTTAGTATTCTGTTATCTGGTAACAGGGGGAACCGGCTTTCGGAAGCTCTCAGTTCTTTATTCGCTCAATGCTCCATGAAAGATGGTTTCTTTGGGTATTTCATACCACAATATTTCCCATGGAGCGAGTATATATTTGTCCTTCCTTCGGGTAGTCCGAAGGCGCGCCTTGGTCAAATGTTGCACTGGTGTGCAGCGGTCGTTCAATTGATGGCCGGGCAAACAAGTACGTTTGCAAGTGACCAACTTGTCAAAGTTAAATTAAGGATAACGACAAGACGTGCAACTACTACTGAGACATTTGAAAGGTAAAAACCTTGGGTTGTGGGGGTCCAGAACAGGACCTGGACTTATAATTTATTTGTATCAAAGGGGAAGCTGAAATGGCGAAAGCCAATCATAACCAATGAAGAGTGGTTGGACGTGGCATCAAATGGGTGTCTTGTTCTTGGATAGCCGGGAAGTGAAACGGAACAATATATTCCCCAGAGGATTTCATTGTTCGTAGCGTCAGATGAGGCGTTGCTATCTTTCTGTTTACGGCTTGAATTGGGCCGCTTGTCATCTTTTGTGGAATATCATATTGGATAGCTATAGTAATCTATGATCTACTCTTGAGCCAGAAGAGGTATACACAGGGACCTATCTTTCGTTTTACTTGATAGGATGATGTCGGGAAGATAATGGACTTCTCTATCTCATTGAGAGAACCGCATTCCTATAAATCTATGTGTTCTGTGAGGCATACGGTACACTTGCGGCGACAGCTCAAGACAAGAGCGGCGGCCGGGAGGGGGTAGTATATTCTTTCCTATTCCTGCGGGGAATGGGGACAACCTGCGTGCATACAACCATACTATACTTTTCGTAACGAGGAGAAACACACCGATACTGGTGCACACCACACCACAGGATCGTAGTTGTGAGAAAGGCAGCGTTGCAAGCGAGAGGGAAGCATGGAAATGTTGTGCCAATCATAATAAAGGCTTGGTATGAATGTGGAAGTGTGTCGTGTGGCAAAAGACAACAGGACTTCGTCAGCTGGAGTTCTCCTCAAGCCCGGACGGGTCAATCCAGGGGCCACCTGACAGGTCAGGCCCAGCATTCCAGGTATTAAATATAGTGGATTTGTTGTTGATACATGTGGGGGGGGGGGAAGTCAGCCAGTCGCTCAGGTTTTGTTTGTCATCTCCAGGGTCCGCTTCTATGGGAAGTGACTATGTTTCTAAGGGACATTATCACCAGTGCTTCTAGGCTACGCCAATATGTCCGACGAGGCCAACTCCGGGTTTGGTGCGTTTAACTCTGAGACAGAGGCAAGGTCCAGGTCTTGAGGCAAGGACCATTTTGCATGACTGGTGCATTGCCGGTTTTTTTTCAACAACATACGCACTGAGAGCAGTTTGTTGTCTGGAGGAGCCTAAGAGTGCATTTTTCTGGCATTACCATTTTATACACAGACATTAAACCCCATCATATCCCTCCACGAACACTACCGGCATCTGAACGTAAAGCTTTTCATAGGTCCGGGAAGACCTAGCGGCCGAATTAATTCATGGGAAATGAACAGAATGTCCTCAACACACCAGTCGCTTGAGATTCTACAAAAAAGCCTGTTAATCTACAAACAGTTGCTGGAGAAGGCAGGGAGATTCTGACATCTTTGGTGAGATATGGTCTGGACAGATCAGACAGTATTGAAGCTGGATCGTGACTGTGGTGACTGGAGGCTCTGTGTCAAAACTTTTTACCAGTGTAGGTCTGTGTAGATCTATTGGTTATCTGCTTTATGTGTTTCCTGTGCTGTTCTGCTTAGTTAATAAAATTTACTTCAATTTGTTCTGACCGGACTGCATGTTATTTTATGTGTCAGCCAGAAGGAAAACACTGCAGGAAATAGGTCCCTAGGCGAAATGAAGCGTGACAGTGGTCCAGGGAAAAACGTAGGAGGTTGGCAGGTAAAGACTATCCCAGCCAGGCTATAGAAGGTAATTAAACATTGTGACCGGGCTATTTGGGACCCTCACGTAGCTTGTTAAAATGAATAGTCTATCGTAGCATTGCGCTAAATTAGTTCATTGATATCTAATCATTTGCAGGATAAACATTCAATAAGCCGAAAAGTAAACCTTGTTTAAACATTAATATAAATTAAAACAGAAAAAACAACAACAGTTTTAATAATAAAAAAGCATTGGTATACACATTTTCACTCTTATGTCAATTTGTCAGAGCACGATGTTTGGTATCTTTTGTTGGCTACAAGTTCATTTACGTTGGGAGTAATGTTCTGTGTCATTGAGATTCTCATGATGGACTGCAAGTGTTCATCAGTGAGACGACTCCCGTGTGATGTTTTGTGAATCTTCATCACAGAAAACAGCTGCTAACACAGATATGTGCTACCAAAGATGGTCAAGGTTCGAGTCGCATGTAGACGAAGCCGGGACATCTCTTCAGGAATGAAAACGAGTGAATTGTGCAGGCCCCACAGTGTCGTACTCTGTCTTTAGTGTCCCATTACACTGCAGCTCGATTAACACCATCTGCAAATTTACAAATGCAGTTTCCACATCTATGGCAATGGATTATGAAACAGCTCGAAATTACTTTTCTGTACTTCAAAGTCACTAAAGCGCCGTGCGAACTCTGCGCGAAGTAAGCTAAGTTTTACAGCAAAGTGTGCAATGGGAAACACCATAGCGTTGATTTGAGTTAACATTGCTTGGCAACAAGAATAGTGAGACAGGTTGCACTGGTGCATTTGTGTCTCCCACAAGCGCATTTTCACTTGAAATTCCTTCACTGCATCATGCATATCAGTGATAAAGTTATCCCGTCCCTGGAGCTGCAGGTTCAAATCGTTGAGATGAGTGGTTATATCAGACAGAAACGCCAACTCACATTTCCACATTTTATCCTGAAAAACTGTGGAATCTTATCCCGTAGTGTCCATAAATTGACAGATTTCCTCGATCATCTGGACAAATCTACTGAGAGCTTTTCCCCGACTTAGCCACCGCACCTCTGTATGATAAAGCTTGTCGCCGAACGCCGACTCTGCTTTCTGCAAAATGACTGAAATTGGCGGTGATTTAAACCTTTGGCTCTGATAAAGTTGACGGTTTGTGTTACAGTGCTTATTACATGTTCCATCTAGAGGACTTTACCACACAGCGATCCTTGGTGTATGATGCAGTGATATGCTATCAATTCACCAGTACAGTTCTCCTGCACCTTTAACCGCATCCTTCCTACTCCACTTTTTTTTGCCACACATCGCCGGTGCTCCAAGGAGTTTGTCCCAAGGCAGGTTCACGTTGGTTAAACTTTGACATATGTTGTCAAAAATGTCTTTTTCTGTCGTTGTCCCATGCATGGATTTCACGTCCAATATTTCTTCTGTAACATTCAAACTGGAGTTAACTCTACGGATGAAGATGGCGAGCTGTGCGGTGTCGGTGGTGTCATTACTTTCATCGACAGCAAGGGAGATTGCAACAAAGTCTTTGCCTTTTTCGATCAGTTGTGTTTTCACATTAGTGAACATCTCACAAACCCGATCAGCAACCCTATTTATACTAAGGCTTACCTTTGCAAACATCTGCTTTTTGTCTGAACATAATGACGTCACACACTTTCATCATGCAGCGCTTGAGAAAATCTCCTTCTGTAAATGGTCGGCCTGATTTTGCGATCGCCTCCGGCACATGAAAACCTGCTTCGGTTTGTGATTTTGATTTGGTGAAACACATCTGCTGTGGTATTAGATGCCTCTTTAATTCTTCTACCTTCTCAAGCTTCTGCTCTGCATTCAGACTGTTTAACCTGTCTTGATGTTCAGTCTCGTAATGCCGTCTCAGATTATATTCTTTGATCACATCCACATTATCTCCACAAATTAGATACACAGGTTTACCGCCAATATCAATAAACATATATTCAGCCTCCCAGCAGCATTGAAAGGCTCCGATTTTAGAATCAACTTTTCTCTTATTCATTTTAAAGGCTATCTTTGAAAAAAAAAAGATTGTGCAGTTACCGACAGACGCTTGATTGATATCAGGTTAGCCGTAGCGGGAAAAGGTGATGTATTATCCGGGCACTCACTACTTTCATTTCTTATGCGCCAATCCAAAACGAGCAACTGAACGTTGCTAGGTCACTATAACGACGAACATCCACTCACTACACGACTCTTGTTTTCGCTTATTCTGATCGAAGCGAGAACGCTCTCAGGTAGCATGTCATTCAGCAAGGCTGCTAATTAAGGAATTTGAATTGCACTTTACATCGTGGACATTAAAAATAATTTTGCCTAAAATTCTCTCTTGGGCCGAATATATTTGTACGTCTGTTGAGACCTCTCGGGCCTGATATGATTGTACGCCGGGCCTGATGTGGCCCACGGACCTTGAGTTTGACACATGTGCTTTAGAGCAACTTTTTCCTAGCTGAAGTTGTAAACACAAAATCAATAACTTTAGAACAACTTTCTACTCACTGCAAAAAGTCTTAAAACACAAGATCACTTTAGAGAGACAGTCAATTGACGAGTTTTCAAAAATGCTAATACAACCATACAGCTACTTTCAGCTCACAGTAAGGAGTTTTGCCACACACACTCACACATACACCCCCCCCCCCCACACACGCACACAAAATAACGTTTCAGCAAGTTTCTCCTGACTGCAAACATGTCATCATCATCATCATCATCAAGTGCCGTGCCGGCTGGCGTAGGCGTTCATGGCTCTCCACAGATCTCGGTCTTTGGTGTTCTGGATCAACTCTGCTGATGATATTCCTCCATGCCACCGTCTCAGTCCGTCCAGCATCATTTCTCTTGGTCTGCCTCTGCCTCTCTTCCCCTCGATCTTTCCAGTTATCACGATGTTCTCCAATGCCTCTCTTCTCATCACATGACCAAAGAAAGATGTTTGTCTCTTTCTTATTGTTGTATATAGTGTTCTAGTTTCATTAGCCTCTTTCAGGCAATCGTTGTTAGTTACTCTGGCAGTCCAAGGAATTCGCAACATTCGTCTTAAAAACCACATCTCTGTTGCTTCTAAGTTCTTCCTAATTTGTTCATTTACATTCCAAGATTCGCTGCCATACAGCAAAACTGGTTCTATATACAGCATTTTAATACTCTCTTTCTTACATTCATTGATAGCGACTTATTGCATAAGATACTCTTCATTTTCTGAAATGCTGTCTTTGCCTGCCCTATTCTGCTCTTAATCTCTTTTGTACATCTTCCATCTGATGTTATAAGTGCCCCTAGGTATTTAAAATTATCCACTTGGTTGAGAATTTCCCCTTCTATTTCTATGTCACATTTTGGCGTCCCCATTTTCTTTGATATCACCATTGTTACTGTTTTCTTGATATTCAAGGACAGTCCTTTCTGTGCACTCTCTGTTACTACACTGTCCAACAATTGTTGTAGGTTTGTTGCATTATCTGCTACCAATACTGTGTCATCTGCATAGCGTATATTGTTTATATTATATCCTCCGATTAGTATTCCTGGCTTCTCTTTGATCTCTCTCATTATTACTTCGCTATACAGGGAGAAGAGATCGGGTGACAAGACACACCCCTGTCGTACTCCTAGCTTTATCTGTTCGTAACTACCCTCTTTATTTCCCATTTTAATTGCTGCTACTTGGTTCCAGTATATATTCTTTATTATTCTTAAATCTTTCCCATCAATGTTGATATCTTCCAACATTTTAATCAGCTCATCATGTTTTACTTTATCAAATGCCTTAGTATAATCTATGAAGCATAAATATATGTCTCTTTGTTTCTCTATTGATCTTTCTATTAGTGTTCGTAATATATATATTGCATTGTTTGTACCCTTTCCTTCCATAAAACCATACTGTTCTTCACTAATTTCCATTTTTATTTTCTTTCTTGTTCTTCTCATTATAATTCTGAGTAGAAGCTTAGTGACATGGTTTATGAGGTTAATTGTACGAAAATCTTCACAATCAATTGCTCCTGGTCTTTTTGGTATAGCTATAAATAAAGATTTTCAGCATATCACTGGGTAAATATCCACTACGGTAAATATCATTCAACATTTTGGTTAATATATCTACTCCAAATTCTCCCAACACTTCTAATTCTTCTATTGTGATTTCATCTGGCCCAGCTGTTTTTCCTTTCTTCATATGTTTCATAGCAGATCTAGTCAGGACCCTTTGGGATTATGCTTTAGTGTGGAAGAACAAACAATGCATCATGACCTGGAGATAATGGTACGCCAGTGAGTCACCAGAGGATCTGGGCGACACTGAGGACTTCGAGGAAAGGTCAGACCGACTCATAATCAGACTGCAACGGGTACTATTAGTGTTGGGACTATTCGCCGGCTATTGAAGATAAGGACGTGACGCATATAGGTATACTGCTGGTATAATGTCGGTTCTTGACTCAACTCAACTCGCCTTGTAATTGGAATTCCAACATTCAAACCTTTTGTGTGCTCAAAGTAGCTGTGGATTCATTGTCACAATAATGTATGTGTGTCAACATAAAACCAGACCACAAAATGCAACAGAAGAGGAAAGCCAGTTCCTGCATGAAAATAAATGCATGATTTTACCTGGACGTAGACGCTGATCTTGCAGACGATAGGGCCAAGCGCCCAGTCCCCAAATGCCAGAAATAGAATCTCCGTGCTGTTGACAAACACGGCAACCGCCAGATCTCCGAATGCCAGATTCACTAGCAGGATATTCACTCGTTTCTTCCTCCGTGACCTCTTGCACAAGAGGACGAAGATCAAGGTCATGTTGCCAATTATGGTGACTGAAATTAACATAAAAATTAAAGTTGTATATTGCTATACATTTGTTTGGGTTAAATGCCAGTCTGTATAGTTAGGCATAATGCATAAAACTGCCCCACGATTCGCTCTACCAATAGAAAAGGCTTGAAAATGAAAGAAAGAAAGATCTTCATCTTTACTTCAATCGCATTTGTCGTAAAAAAAAAAATCATTGATTTCAATTATGCGTTTGTAACGAAGTTGTGATTATTACACCTTCCGACCGACACTTCCGACATGACATAAATTAGGAAGATTTGCCTTTCCTGTCGACCCCTACCCTGCCCATCAAGTTACAGTAATGCCGCCTGGTTCCATTCATAACTGAAGCGAATCCAATTCCTGAGCTCAGATATGCAGATTCTCTCTCGAACACCACTAAAGGATTGGAATAGTTAATCCTGTCTGTGAAAGACATAATGAAGTTCACAGCCTTCTTTGTAAACTTGAAACCCACAGACACAACTACAACCAACAATTACATGAATAATGGAGAAACTGAAAATGTCACAATCTTTGAACACCTTGTCTCCATAATTAACAAAAATGGGAATTATTGTAAAGATACCACAAGGAGACTGACCATAGTAACGTAGAAGCTAAACTATATGTGATTACAAGACAGAGGTTAAACCACATGAACTCTTTCATGGCGGAGAGCCAGATTGTGTGGCTTGCAATGGAAAGCCGGGGAGCCATAGTAGCACAGTGGCTAGCATCCGCGCTTGACGACTCCGAGGCCATGTGTTTGAATTCCCTTCAAGGCAGGGATTGCTTTTCATTGACGAGCCTAACGTTGGTACCAGGGAATGTACCCGAAAGTAAAGGCGACTATTTGACCCATCGAGTGCCAGGTGGGCTAGCACCATACACCCAATATTCCTGATGGTGATAAACGAGATCCTTGCTGACTGTGTAATAGAAAGCCAGGGAGTCTCCGTGGCAAAATGGTTACGCCACATGCCTCGCATTCCGAAGGTTGTGGGTTCGATTCCAGACTACGACTTTCGATTAACGAGAGCTGTTTTCTCGTAGGCTCTTATGGGTCTCGCTGGAGCTAATGAGTTCGTGCGTTGTGCTACGCTTTCGTCAGGCTGCCACGCGGACAGAGACTGAGCCAAATGGAAACAAAGCTCTGTGCATTGAGGTCAGTCCTCTTGTCTTTTAAACAGTTTTTAACAGAAAGCCAACACTCATGGCTAGTAACTTTCAGAATCTGTTATCTGTTTCTTCCCCCTCCTCTCTCACCCCTGAATAGACATGGTAAATGTTTCCTTTACAACTGTCTAGAGCATGGGTATGGTTTTGTGAAACAACATCACGTAAGTAACCAATGAATTATTTCAGCCGTATATTACAACTCCAAGAGACAGCCAAATCCAGCCGCCCCCCCCCCCCCCCAACATCGGAACATTTTACCCCAGTTAAAAGTTAAGAACCTATGGCACAACACCAACAAACAAAAGAAAATATCAAGTGCGAGGACATGTATCTTCCTCGTAGCAAGATAACAGCGTCAGTCAGGGACAATTTTACACTCAACGTATAAACCTCGGAAATTGGAGCTGTTCAACTCGAATTTTACACATATATTTTAGAATGCCGTGGATTGACACGATGGAAAATGCTGACATTCTATAGAATCTAAACCTTTCATGAGAATTGTCTCTTAAAAGCATCATGTCTCGAAAACTGAAATACTTAGGCTACCTTAATCTTCACAATGATTTAGACAGAACAATAGAGTAAGGCACGGTTCATGGAAGGAAGCGGCAGAGGTCGCCAACACAACCCATACAGTGGTTAGTTCACTTGCTTACCCATATAGTGGTTAGTTCACTTGTATACCCATATTGTGATTAGTTCACTTGATTACCCATATTGTGGATAGATTACTTGCTTACCCATATTGTGTTTAGTTCACTTGTATACCCATATTGTGTTTAGTTCACTTGTATACCCATATTGTGGATAGATTACTTGCTTACCCATATTGTGGATAGATTACTTGCTTACCCATATTGTGGTTAGTTCACTTGCTTACCCATCGTGGTCTCGAGGTATGGTGTCCGCCTCGAGTGCTGGAGGTCCCGGGTTCAGGCCCCGGTGAGGACCAGGATTTATTTAAAAAATCCACCGGGACTTCCAGTAATTTCCCCTGGTCTCTGGGTAGTGAGATCGGACGCCCGTGTGTATTGTTGCGCACGTAAAAACTCCCTTGGCAGTTGGAAATCGAAAAAGAGTAGCCTAACGGCGCTGCCCGGGCAAAATTTCGAGTTAAAAATCTACCCAAGTATTTCAGGATCCTCGGCGGTGCTATGGAGTTCGTGCACTGAGCTGAGTTTCTCCAGACTCAGGTTTGAGTTAGGAGGAGAACGGAGCACTTATGGGTTGCACCCGTGTGCCGTGATGTTGATCTATAAACTAAACTAAACTAACCCATATTGTGTTTAGTTCACTTGTATACCCATATTGTGTTTAGTTCACTTGTATACCCATATTGTGTTTAGTTCACTTGTATACCCATATTGTGGTTAGTTCACTTGCTTACCCATATTGTGGTTAGTTCACTTGCTTATCCATATTGTGGATATATTATTTGCTTACCCATATAGTGGTTAGTTCACTTGCTTACATATAGAAATAATTTCTCTTGCTTACAATTATAGTGGTAAATCCACTTGCTTGTCCACACATTGGTCGGCTTCAATGTCCAGCAGGGCAAAGACTGTGCAGCCACTACCGCTCTAGGTGTGACCAAACCTCGAAAACTTGCTACTGTTTAATTTTCTCAAACGCTTGGACATTGGGAAGGAAAAGCTGCCAGAGAGGAGTGGATACATGGCTTATTAATTCTGTTCCCTAGTATATGCAACGGTGTAGCACTTCAGACTTCTATGAAACCACTATCATCTTAAGTAATGCTACGGAAGGTATTGCCGCAGTAGTATACTGTGGTAAGGTCTCCACCCATACTTTGTTATGAAGTGGCGTGAACGGTTCTCTTCCTCACTGGTCTATGCCGATGTAGTCACTTCATTTCTACTGTTAGATTAGCTACCAAATTAAGGCTCAAACGGCGAGCTAGCCAAAGTCGTTAGTATGCACTCCTACCTATGATTACAGCAACTCGCACATTCTACCATGATTAAACAACACGCACTCTCGACAATGATTACCATAATTCGCACTCTCAAACATGATTACCACAACCCACACCCTCAACAATATTATGACAACCTGCACTCTCAACCGTGATTATGACAACCCGCACTCTCTACTATGATTACCCAACCCACACTCTCAAACATGATTGCCACAACTCACACTCTCAATATGATTATGACAACCCACTTGCAATCTCAACCATAATTACCACAGCCCGCACTCTCAAACATGATTACGACAACCAGAACTCTCAACCACGATTACAACAACCAGCGACAACCAACAATATCAACCACCATTATGACAACCCGCACGCACTCTCTACCATGATTACAGCAACCCACACTCACAACCAAGATTATGACAACCGGCACCCACATCAGTGTTTAAAGCAACCTTCACTCTCAACCATGATTACAACAATCGACACTCTCAACCATTATTACAACAACCCGCACTCTCAACCATGATTACAACAATCGACACTCTCCACCATTATTACAACAACCCGCACTCTCAACCATATTACGACAACCCACACTCGTGTTGGCGTGTTGTGTTGAGGGTTTCCAGACTATGATGATAATATTGATTATGTTGGTGATGATTTGACATCAATACCAGACGATCCATCTTGATTGGCCCAACAAAGACCAGCTGGACGACGCCTGTGAGAGAATATTGGTTGTAATGAAACAGGAATCTGAAGCATCACGTCGTGTGAACTGTTTCCTGCTCATCATCATTGTTATTTAATAAACTGGCTTTTGAAGTCCCTGCTCAGGGTTCTCAGCTTGCTACAGTGTTTAGTGCCTGCTAGCTGTCTGTGCACATATTCACTCACAACCAATCAGTGCTACCTCAATTACCAGTGATCTTTTCTACCATCACACCGCAACAGTTTTCTGAAGATCACTTGTTGTGATGTTTCTACTAACATTGCCATCCAATGAATGTTTCCTCAATTTTCCACCATCTCTCTCCCTGTTAGGCTACACCATATATTTAAAAACCACACGTTATGATGCCTCAACTCACAGTCAATTACAATGACTGTTGTGGTTATCTTCGTAAACGGGACATCTGTCTTGCCGGGCAATGGAACAATTGAGGTAACAACTTTGGTAAATAAATTTAAAACATAAGACAGTCAGGATTAAGATAAATAATAATAAATAAGTTAAACCCCGCTACACAGTAGGGCGTGTCGGTTACAGTACACCTTGTTAAGAACAATACACACAAGACTAATAAAATTATTATACACAACACAATATATGAACTCAACTGTATGTAAAAGAAGAAGAAAAAAAAAAGAACTGGCACGATGTCTGCCAGCATGATAAGAGAAGGAAAGGTCGACAAAAGTCATATAAAAGGAAAGAAGTTAAACATAGTTAAACTGTGACATTCACAACAGTACTGATTTCCACCTGATGGGTACATTTCATAGTGGTAATTAAGTGGATCTTTGTTCTCATTCTGATATAACTATCCTATTAACATGGTCTGATGGCAGTGATGCACGTCTATGATCCGAACCCATATTTCATAAGGTAAATGGAAACACAGTGTTTGGAAACACCTTTCAATGAGTGTTGTCTGATGTCCCTCAGATGTTTCCCGAATCAACCATCAATAGTCTCCGTGAGATCTCGTTCACGTGGATGTGTCGTATTTAAGCTTTATTTACCATACACAGCAAACATCTTGTATCTACTCACACGTGAGAACGTTTCTTTCACAGTTCAAACACACAACACATATTTCTCTTCAACAATCATTATCTGAATTACAAGAGAACCTCCAATTCCTCCACCCTCCTCAACTTACTACCAGAAACTTAATCACCCCTTGACAATTATGCAGCATATCAACTAAAAGTATATAACTTATGGGACACAGTATATATGCTCCTCTCCATCGATCTATCCAGAACAAGTCGCCTAATCGGAAGCCTGACACGTAGGCGAAAATGGCACGTGGCAAGAAAAACTCCAGAAGACACCCGACATTCAAAATGAGCTGCGTGGAAGCCGCCAACACTATCAAGAAGATGCAAGAAGAGAATTTGCCTGCGAGTTGCAGCAAAACCACTGAACCTCAAGCAACAATAAAGGAAGCTTCCACTCCCACACCAGATGAAGCCGGTCCTGTCGCTTTTCCGACGCCAAAGACAGCAGCAGCGAAGTCACAACAACACAATTGAGAAGCAGCAGACACGCCTCACCAAAGACCTCCACATCGGAGGAAACAACAACAACTGAGGACTTCACCCGCAAAATACTGCTAAAACAGACAAGCATTGGGGAAGACAAACTGTCGGCGCTACCAACAGACAAGATAATCAGTCTGTTGGAAAGCGAGCTTGGAAG
The DNA here is from genome assembly GCA_014155875.1 of Cepaea nemoralis. Lineage (NCBI taxonomy): Eukaryota > Metazoa > Mollusca > Gastropoda > Stylommatophora > Helicidae > Cepaea > Cepaea nemoralis. Next base: position 355,334 of record JACEFZ010026779.1, read on the forward strand.
AAACAGCATCTACCAACTACGCAAGAAATCTGACGGAATAGTGGTCTCCATAAACAAAAACCCAAAGACCACAGCACTTATGCAGAAGATTGCACAAGAAGAGAAGACCGACATCAAGCTTCATCACGGCATCTTATTGGAAGCCACCCGGCACCACAGAAAGCAAACGATGGGTCATTAAACGAGTCAAGACTCATCTCACCAACGACCAGGTCAGGAAGAGCTGACGAGGGAGAACAAGAAACTCAAGATCACCAGCCCTGAAAGGATCATCGACAAGAATAACACCCCAACCACAGTCGTCATCGTAACGTCCGAGAACCGAGTGATCCCTCAATACATCAGATGGGACAAGAGAGACCAAGTTCCCGAGCATTACATACCGAGAATGCTGCAGTGCTCTAAGTGCCAGAAATGTTGGCACACCCGTGCCACCTGCAAGAGTGAGGGAGAAGTATTATATACTGCTCTAGACCCCATCCATACAGCCAGTGCGAGCAAGCAAAGACCGACAAGGATTTCAGGAGGCCTAACCCTAATAGAAAGTGCGCCATTGCCTCGGCAACCACGGCGCCAGGTACCTCGGCTGCCCCTGCCACCAAGACAGCAAAGAAGCAATGAAAATCACCATCAAAACTAACCTGCCCTATAAAGAGGCTAAGAGGCAGTACAAGGCGACCAATCGACTTTAGAAAAGTGACAAAGCGCAACTGGAAGGCCAACTGAAGGACCTGAGATCACAGTTCAAAAGCATGGAGGAAGAAAAAGACAAGACGCAAAAAACACAAGTTACGGCCGTTCGTGGCATCCTGGACGAAATGAAGCAGTACTGAAGTTCAGCAGAAAATTGAGCAGGATGTCGCTCGAATGGCTGCTATAAAGTCTGAGACAGACGAAACTCTATCAAATATCCAAGACGAAAGAGAAAAGACAGAAGAAACCCTCAAACACGTACAAGAAGAAAGAACACAAATAGAACTAAAGTCCAAGACCGAAACACCAGAAGCTGAAGATGCAAAGCCCCAGACAGAAGAAAAAGCAACAGAGGAAGAAATAGACGAGGAGGAAGAGAACCAGAACGACAGTGACCAAGGCCAAGAGCGGACGGGGGCCGGTAGAAATCCCTGGTGACCTTATAGACCGAAGCATCAAACCACACACGACACAAGATATCAGAGAAGACCCAATCGATACGAAGATCGGCCAAGACCGGTAAATAGGTGGAATACCAGGAGAGACGACAACTGGTAAAGCTCCCTGAAGGAAACAGCACCATATGACGGGGTGGGCACTGCCAAGTGGCGAGCCAGATTGAATGACGTAATGGGTAAGTCACAAAGAATCTGAGAAGTAATCTCCAAACAAGACATAGAAAAAGTCGCCAAGTTAGTTTAGTTTAGTTTATGGATCAACATCACGGCACACGGGTGCAACCCATAAGTGCTCCGTTCTCCTCCTAACTCAAACCTGAGTCTGGAGAAACTCAGTTCAGTGCACGAACTCCGTAGCACCGCCGAGGATCCTGAAATACTTTGGGTAGATTTTTAACTCGAAACTTTTGCCCGGGCAGCGCCGTTAGGCTACCCTTTTTCGATTTCCAACTGCCAAGGGATTTTTTTACGTGCGCAACAATACACACGGGCTTCCGATCTCACTACCCAGAGACCAGGGGAAATTACTGGAAGTCCCGGTGGATTCTTTAAATAAATCCTGGTCCTCACCGGGGCCTGAACCCGGGACCTCCAGCACTCGAGGCGGACACCATACCTCGAGACCACGCAACCGCCTAAAGTCGCCAAGTGTGACGTGAGAAGGTAGAAACGTCACAGCGATATAGTTTAGCAACAACAGATAGACCTTGGGCTGGAGGCATGGCAGGCGGCATGAGTTTGTTCAAAGAGATATATTATCAACAAACCTTCAGGAGATGGCAGTGATAGCTAGGAACTACTTAGTAGAAGAGTTAAATCCTTAGAGCATTATTCTTCTCAGTCAGGACCAACTACAGGTCAGGAATATATACATTAAGACTCGGTGAGAATGGCCAAGGTGCAGGAACGGTCAACCTATAAGAAGCAGTGAGGCTGATGTTAGGAGGTTAGACAGTATATTAGGATTGAAGACTAGGTGCAGCTGTGTCATTTTATTTATTACTATGATACCGGCCCTCATGGATGTACAGGAACGATATTCTGATAATTATTCATATTATTAATTTGATTGTTTATATTGAATACAAGCTGTCCACCGGGAATAAATATTGCTATAATGGACGCATCAGCCGGCTTTCTAGTTATTACTACTGTTGGCACGTTGCTTTCGTCAACTGTTCAAATGGTTTCCTCTGGACATACAACGAGTTGTGTTTGCTGATGTTTGTTGTTATATCTTCACATACCGTTTGGCAGGCACACAGTTACACAAGGCCTCAACAAGTGCGCAACTCTGTCCAAACATGAAAAACCTAATAAGAAAGGAATGAACACAATCAACCCATCAGACGCCGGGAAGCTGACAACAAGCAGCCCAATCTACGAAAGGCAAACTACAATCTACACCAGGGGTGGCCAACACGAGGCCCGCGGGCCACATGTGGCCCTCCGGGGGTCATGTTGTGGCCCGCGGAGCTAGGTCAAATGAATATAAATGTTAACTTGTACATATCACCAAAAGAACATTACATCATGAGTCGTTGTGACATATTTCAAATATTGTCTGCCTATCATCGACACTTGGATTCCCTATTAAACTGTGCATTCAGAGGTCACAATATTAATTCGAGGCCAAGCCCAATTTTCTAACCACAACCTTAAGCCGCCGGTACGTATCGTTTGAAGTTGACAGGAGTTGGAAACTGTGTCCACACGACCATCTGGTTGGTGACAAGAAGACGGGATATAGCAACACTACTGCTCCCCCCACACCTCTTTCTCCAGCCCGGCCCTTTCCGATACACCATCCTCATCAAGCTGTCATGTTTTGTGCTAAAAGTGCGCCTAGGATAGGTACATGAAAAGAAATCGAGTGTGTGGATTGAATTGAGAAGTTTTTAAGGTTTTAACATTGAGAACTGTAAGGAGTCTGAGAAATGCTTTTCTAGCGACCAGCTGTATTTTCCGTATTGCATACAGTGGGGTTCTTTGGACTCCAGGATGGTGGACTGTGCCTTGGCCGAACCTGAAGCATAGTACAAATGCTCTAGTTCTCATTTGGAGTGGCTGATTCATCGGCATATGATGAAAAGGATTCGCCTTTATATTGCTGTAAGAGCGGAATTTCCTTAATATTAATTGCTCTTCAAGTTTACGACAACCTCAGCAATACAGAAGTCCATTGAGTTAATGATCAATGTATATATGAGGATGGCCTGGCCAACACCAATGTACCTACTACTCAAGTAAATGCACCGGTTGAGTCCTCCCTTCATGGCTAGTTGTTAAATTCAGGAGAAGGGTTATGAACATTGTCGAAACCTGGCAGTTATCCAGATGGACATTTACAACACATGGATTGTTTCCACCTGGACATTTTTAAAACCTGAACTTTATCTATGACGACATTTTGAAAACCTGAACGGCATTATCGTGGATATTTTTCACCCCCTGAAACTTATTACTGCCCGTCGTTTATCATGTATGGATAATTTCCATCCTTGACTGGTATCATTATGAATATTTATGACTCTTGAAGTTTATCTGCCCTATGGATGTGTATAACTCCTGAAGTTTATATGCTCTTTGGATATTTATAACTTTTAGTTAGTTAGTTAGTTAGTCGACAGATCATCCTCATTGCACATCGAAGTTTACCAGCCCTGTGGATATTTATAACGTCTGAACTTTATCTGAACTATGGCCATTTATAACTCCTGAAGTTAATCTGCCCTGTGGATGTTCATAACTTCTGAGGAAATTTATTATCAGGTATATTTCACCGCTTGAGGAATGTTTCACTGGATACTCCCAAATCCGGAACATTTAGCAGAATGAATATGTGCACCTTGGGAACTTATTAACCTGGCTAGTTCTACTCCAGTGACTTAAACATGAACATTCGTAAAGGGAATATTATGGACCATAGACTGTAGGAACCATGGTGGTTTAGTTTGTGAAAAGACCTTGTGGTATTAGATATAAACTCTCTGTTCCTGATATTTCTCTGAATGGATGTTGTTGAAGGAAGAAATAATATTGGTTGGATATTGGCTGAGAACATCAGCGAGAAAGGTATGATTAATATAGATTATTAATATTATTTTGATGTGGGTTTTTGTTGTGTGAATATTCATTATGTGTATTTGAGGTTTTACGTAACCCTGGCGTCAGCTAGTAAAGACGTTGGACCAAAGAAGAGAAGAATCACAGAAGAATTAAGAAGTATTCAAGACAGGTGGACTACATACTATTTTTTCGTGGAAATTAAAACAAAGCTCATATGCTTGATATCCAACGAACCTGTTTCTGTGTTGAAAGAGAATAACATCAAACGGCACTACGAGATTAAAAATGCAAATACGTTTTATAAGTACAAAGGGCAATTTCGACAAGACCAAGTAAATGACTTTACAAAAAAACATTTCTGCACAACGGATAAGTACTAGAGCCGGTTCAGAGTCAACATACTATGTAAAAGCTAGTTGTGTGTTATTTAAAAAAAAAAAAAACGAAGCAATATTCAGATGGTGAAATGGTTAAGCGATGTTTGGAGAGCGTCGTTGAAACCAGAAAAGAAGAAGGATTTCTCAAAAAATAAGTCTGTCTCGTCAGGCTATCACTAGGCGTGTGGACGACATTGGAAAATATATTGACGATAATTTGAAAAGTCGAGCATCCGAGTTTATATTTTATGCTCTAGCAGTGGATGAAAGCACAGATATGGCAGATACTGCACAACTGGCAATTTTTATCGTGGGTGTTGATCATCATCATCTTCTTCCACTTCTGCCATCAAACGTCGTGGGGAGGAATAATTTGCGTTCCAGAGCTCGGTGGGCGGCACTGGATAGTGTCATTCCGTGTGGCTGTACAATGTCTTTGATGTCGTCAATCCATTTTCTTCTTGGACGTCCTCTTGGTCTCGTCGCAGATGATCTTTGATGTAAGGCTAGTGATGGTAGTTGCTGGTGTTGCATTCTAACAACATGGCCAAACCACTTGATCTTCTGTCTTTCAATAAATGTGGCACAAGGTGTTGATCCCACAGTCTGTCTGATAATAGCATAATAGTTGACATCCATTTAAAAAAGACAGAAGAATTAGCGGCGCTGTATCCACCTAAGGACACTACTAAGTTACGAGATTTGTTAGAAGTAATTACGTCGACATTGAATTGCTTTTTGTTACAACTTAACTTATCGGGCTTAACAACGGATGGTGCCCCAGCAATGGTTTATGAAACCCGAAGGTTTAGTAAAATTGATTGAAAATTAGGCCTCCAAAGTAGGTAACACTTCAATGCTAAATTTTCATTGCATTAATCATCAGGAGAATTTATTTACGAAGCCCCTCAAAATGGACCATGTCGTGAAAGTAGTCGTCAAAATAGAGATCTTCATGAAGTCGAACGGGTTGAGTCACCGTCAGTTCCAAGAATTTCTATTCTTTGGACTCAGATTATCATGACGTTACATTTTATGCAGAAGTAAGATGGCTGACCCGTGCCAAATTGTTGAAAAGATTGTTTGATGTGCAACTCGAAATACAATCATTCTTTGCAAGCAAGTCGAAAAGTATCCCAGAGTTTGAAGACAAAGAGTGGGTTTGCGACTTTGCATTTCTGATCGATATAACTAGCCACCTAAATGACGTTAATAATAATACTCATCTACAAGGGAAAGGTAAATTAATTAACAAGATATATTTGTTTTTGGTTTACACTAAACCAGGCAAGCGTTTGAGCACGATCTCACCTACCGGGAAGCGACTATGTGGTCGAAGTTGTAGCACGCTTGCTTATTTACTTTAATTAATAACAACAATTAAAAAAAAATTAGGTGCGTGACCCGGCAGGAAATATTATTTCCGAAATTTGGCCCGCCTGCTGAAAAGGTTGGCTACACCTGATCTACACCATAAGGCCCCAGTTATAGCCAAGTCGAAAAATCGAAGGCTGAAAGCGGGTACTCGTACCAAAAATTGGATTGGATGTGATGTAGCAAAGAAAACCCATGAAGACTATACATACATTGTTGTCTAATAGCAAACAAAGTCTGTACGAAAATATATATTTCCTTATCCTTATAGTGCTTCCCGTATGGCGTCGGTCGTCATGATTGCCCCAACCTTCTGTCTCGAGCGTTGCCTTCAATTATTTCCGATATTTCTGTTTGTCCATACCACGCTCTCGCTGTTGAGCGGTCTAACATCTCGTCTTTATGTCTTCTGTGTTTCACCTAACCTCTTACTTTTCTAATTTTACATTTCAAGTTCATCCCGTATAACATTCTTTTTGTTACCATATATCCTAGTTTACCCCGACTTGTGTTATTCCTATGGTTACGATATTTTCCATTTACCCCTATCAAGCCATTCCTGCTGTTACAATATTTTACAGTTTGCACTGTCACATGCTTGCTTGCTTGCCTTCGCTGGCTGAGAACTGCAGCGTGAAGTCCTGATATATCGGATGAAGACATCCTGTTGTCCAACATCAGTGTGATGTCATACAGGACCTGAGGTTTGCGTGAGTATCCGTTGTCCCTTGTCTGGCTTATTGGTGTGCAGACTGGTGGTTCCTCGCCATGCAGGCAGCAGTCGCATGAAAATTCTGTCCGTAAGATATTTTCCAGTTAATCCTGTCTCATGCTATGTTAAAAAAATGTGGCCTGTCTGTCTCTGACACGAGTAAGCAATTGGGAGTTACTTTCTTTCATGATCTCTTCATTACCTTTTCCCCCATATGCACAACGTGTTCTTGGAATCCCTCCACGGAAGCATATCTCAGTGGACTTCTAGTAATTTCACACTAATCTGATCACTGTCCTTGATTAAGCACATTACTAAAAGATTACTTTATATATCAGTTAATAACTCTTTCATATTTTAGACAAAGACTTGTTCCATACAATAGATGTCATTTTGCGGAATATTTTCGCTTAAGCAATTCTATACTTCACCACTTCAATACATCTTACATCAGCTGTACCCAATGTCCTTAGTTATCTAATAATGATGATGAACATTATCTAGGTGACGCTAGTGGTGCCAGTAAAGACGATGGCAATATTCATAGCGTCACTGATTGTGATGATAATAATGGTTATGCTGGTGACGGTGGATTTTATAAGTTGCGGTTGATGTCGATGACGAATGATACGATATGCCAAACATTAAACAGACGAATACCACACTTGTGCCAAGCTGTCCATGTTGACAGGCTCAACGAAAATCGGTGCCAAGCTGTCCCTGTTGGCAGGCTCAGCAAAAACTTTGATAGCAAGAGATATGCCTCACGTTACTTGTCACAAGTTCACGGGAGATTTCAAGGTCAGATAGTTCATATGAGCATCCTTCTATTTCGTTCATTGATACGGAGAGGTTTAGTTCTAATTCCATTTAACATGTTAATCCGCTTTCCCATTTTAATCCATTTTTTAACCTTCTGTCTTCTTTTCGCCCTAATTATGTTTTCCATGTGAAATATATTCGTGTATTCACAGTGCGTGTCTGTATTTATATTATTTATCTTATTCGTTAACAATTCTTTCCAAGCCATTTTTTTTATTAACTCATTTAGTCAAAGTGGATAATTTAATTATAAGTGAACAAAATCAAAGTCAGACACTTATTGCTTTCACTCACATTGTCTCAGTTACTTGCTGAAAGGATTTTATTACACATTTCTAATACAATACCAGGCTTCTGCCGTAATCATCATCATGTACCTTGTCAGCTGGCGCAGACGTCCATGTCTCTCCACAGATCTCTTCACAGATCTAGCCTTCTGGGCTAACTCTGTTGTTGATATCCCTCCATGCCATCCAAAATAATTTCTCTTAGTCTGCATCTGCCTCTTCTCCAATAGATCTTTGCAGTTGTCACGATGATTTTCAATGCCTCGTTTTTCATTGCATGACCAAAGAACGCTGTTTGCCTTATTTTTGTTTAAAAAAAAAATAGGTACTCTGGCATTCCGACGTTCGCAACATATTTCTCAGGAACCACAACTCCGTTGCTTCTAGCGCCTTCCTAATGTGTTCATTAACATTGCCGTGACTTTGCCTCGGCCCATTCGACTCAACATCTCCAAGATTCTTGTGTGTACGAGCCACTGTTTCAAGTGATTACTGACTGTCAGCAGTAGTATCTTCCAGTCACACCCCTACACTGACATAATGGCACGGACATTCAATGATAGTGGCTTAGTGCACAAGATGCTCTTTATTTTCTAGTACGTAGTTTTTCGTTAACCTGTTCTGCTCTTCGTCTCTGCTTTGCATCTTCCCTATAATATCATGATTGCCCCTAGGTATTGACATTGATCAAGTTGGTTAAGCATTTCCCCTTCTATTGTTATATCACGTTTTGATGTTATTATGTTTTTTTAAAAATATAAGTACTGTTTCTGTTTTGTTAGTTGTTTTTAGATATTAAAGCAGTCCTTTTTAGCACTCTCTACTGCATTCTCAGCAGTCAATACTGTGTCATCTGCAAAATGCTATATACAGCTGGGCCTGCCAATTATCACCTGAATCTTATTGTTATAATATAAAGTCTAGATGAATGTTATTGTTATAATATACGGTTTACATGAATATTATTCTTATAATATACATTTTATATGAATGTTATAGTTATAATATAAAGTTTGCATGCATGTTAGTGCATACAATTAAGTAATAGATGTCACGACCGAGATAGAAGTAGTTAAGTTACATAAAACATGTACCTTAGAATAGAGGGTTCTACAACCCAAATCAGACAAAATATATGAAGCTAGCATCTTCCGTCGGTACCTACATCTTCACCTGCAAGGGAAGAGCTGTCTCCTCAATGCAGTAACTCGGCTACAGCCGGAGACCATCTTTATTAGACGTCACTAGACAGGCTGAGATTCGTGTTCTCAGGAGACAGACACCGCATAAGGGTCTCTATAAGACCCACGTTCTCAGTTAAGCACCAGTTTTATAGTCTTTAACATGTTTTTATTGTATTAGTATATGTTTTATTTTGTTTTTGCTTGCCGATGAATGCGTTAAATCGCAACGTTCGTGTTGTCACATGTGATTGTTCTCTTAATCTGACCTCTCAGCTTTGTGTTCCCATTAGAAATCACATACACTACATACACAGTCTAGTTGAGTCAACTATCCTTTTCAGAACGTAGCTCTCGTCACAGTCCGGTTCAAAGACTCTCGATCGCTAGCCAGTTCCCCTGCCTCATGCATATGCATGCAAAAGGGGTCTTTAACCCTCTGTGTGGACAGCCGTGCTGGTCGACTTCTGCCTGGTCTGCCAGAAACAATTCATGTCACTGCTGTTCTGTCTAAACCACTGAGATATGTGGTGAAGCCAGAATATTGCCGTCGCCATGGTATGATAGCTCTTTATAATGCAGTTGTCTTCATGTTCACATCTTGTTGTCGTAGCATATCACTTATGTATATGTGTGTGCGTGTGTGTGTGTGTGTGTGTGTGTGTGTGTGATATACATTTGTATGAGGGGGCTGAGTGGTCTTGATTTATGTTGACCACCTCGAGTGCTGGAGGTCCCGGTTTCAAGCCCCGGTGATGGCCGGGATGTTTTCACGTGGACTTCTATGAACAAAATTTCCCCTGGTCTCTGGGTTGTGAGATCGGACGCCCGTGAGCATTGTTGCGTACGTAAAAATCACTTGGCAGTTGGAAATCTAAAAAGAGTAGCCTAACGGCGCTGCCCGGGCAAAAATTTCGAGTTACAAATCTACCCAAAGTATTTCAGGATCCTCGCCGGTGCTACGGAGTTCGTGCACTGAGCTGAGATTCTCCGGACTCAGCCTTGAGTTAGGAGTAGAACGGAGCACTTATGGGTTACACCCGTGTGCCGTAATGTTGATCCATCGACTAAACTAAAATAAACTAAACTACCTTGTTGATTATCAAGGCTCCCCCTTCCTTTCTTCTCTATCAACGGTTTTCTACCAATTGCCCAGTAACATTTAGGTGTCGGTAGAATTTCTAATACTGCACACACATATATATATATATATGCAGTATTAGAAATTCTACCGACACCTAAATGTTACTGGGCAATTGGTAGAAAACCGTTGATAGAGAAGAAAGGAAGGTTATATATATAGTTTGTGTGTGTGTGTGCGTGTGTTTACGCATGCAACAGACAGACATTAAGCACAATCAATGGACTCACATGCCATCAGCATTGCTATGATGATCACCCTTTGGTGATCGTCCTCGCTCAGGACGTAACCATCCGTCACTGTCTGGTTCGCTGATACGTTCCTGGAGTCGGTCGACGAGGCTGTCGTCACAAGCATCGTTAGATTAGCTGAAGACCAGACACTGTTTGCAGAGGGCCACACACGAATGTCGGACGACGCTATGCTGCCTGCACTGTTGTTTGTGTTGTCTGTATACTCGTAGGCCAACATTTTAGACGAATAATTCTCTCAGTTATTTCCACATAATGAATATAAGCAGGCACAGATTTTTGAAGGCCTGCTTTCATGCATATGTGTGATATAATATGTCCCGTTATCCATTCCTTCAAGTCACAAAAAGAGGAGCGCTGCACAATTTAAGAATGCTTCTTTTTCTGTCTTTCCTAAAGTAGAGCATAACTGAACCACAAGACAAGACAGCGTATCCGATTGTTTTGACACACTAACAGTAAAAATAAAAGGGTGCCTTTTCAGGTCATGCGGTATGTTGAGTACATGGTGTTTATCACATAATTTTGGAACTGTATGTCACACAAACCTGCGATGTCACGAAACACAGAGATCGTAAGACACCTGTTTGATGGCGAAACACCGACATTAGCATTATACGCAAACTAACTAGGAAAACTGTCATTGTAACTGCCATGATCGAATTTGCTTTAATAAGTTCAAATTATCACAATTCACAAAATGTTTGTAACTTATTTATATTTTCAATGAAAAACACCTGATTTATAACGTCTAAAACAGCCTCTAAAACAACCTCTAAAGCAAACTCGTGAACTTCCAAGACCCAGGCCAGGTCATTTAACGATCCAAACACACATCTTTTAACGATCACGGTACATATATCTCCACGATCAAGTGGCATGTATTTCCACAGCACAGTAATATATTATACCATAATCCAGACACATATATTCCACAATCCAGACATATATCATTCCACACTGTAGACACATGTAGTTTCACAGTACAGACACATATATTTCCACAGTACAGACACATATATTCCACAATCCAGACATACATCATTCCACTAGTCAGGCACATGTATTTCCACAGAACAGACACATATCTTGCCACGATACAGACATATAATGTAACCATTCAGACATATATCTTTCAGAAATATATATGTCTATGTTTATGACATACATCTGTCTACTTTTATGATAAATATATGTCCATGTTTATGACAATGTATCTGCCCAAGTTTGTGACGAATATCAGTCCATGATTTTGGCAATGTATCTGTCCATGTTTGTGACATATATCTGTCCATGTTTGTGACATATATCTGTCCATGTTTATGACAGATATATGTCCACGATTCAGGCATATATGTTTTAATGACATACAGGCTATCGTCCTATAGTATGTTCCGATTTGAATGCCTTCATTCACGGATCAATTATTTTGAAAACTGTCTGTTGCATCGTTATGAAATTTTTCCAGCCGTCTTATATTTACCCCCACCCAAGTAATATGTCTTTGATAGGTCCAAAAACAACTTAAATTATCAAAAGCGGCGACATTCCTTTGCTGTTTTGCTGAACAACTAGTGATTTCTCGCTAACATAGTTAAGTTTACAGTAATTGGAGACCTGCCAATTCAGATGACACACAAAGGCGTATCCGGATTCGTATGGGAGTGGGTTCAATGAAAGAAGTAGCTTAAAATCGACAGGGTCGGCTGCATTGCACCGGGTTTTTATCCCATTTGGCTCAGTTTCTTTCCGCAGCGCGGAAAGCGTCGCACAAAGCACGAACTCCGTAGCTCCAGCGACGACCCTCGGGAGTCTCCGAAAAAATGCACTCGTGAAATGAAGGACGCGGCCCGGAATCGAACATACAACCTTCGGAGCCCGAGTCAGACGGCTTGACCACTTCACCACGGAGAATCCCGAGAGGGGTGCAATGTGTAATATTAGTAAAGACAGAGAATTTACAGAGGCACGGGGTAAATAATTTGTAAATTAACAGGAAAGTAGAAGGACTATATTTCTTACCTTATTTTTCATTTCCTTCTTGTTTCTTCAGCTGATGCTGATGCTGTAATGTTTAGGGCCTGCAAGTTCGTCTGAATAGTTGGAGCAAAATATCCCAGTAAGTGTGTACGTAGATTAAGGTCTGCGATCTGCTCAGACCTTAATCTGTGTCGGACGATTCCAGTAGGTTGATGATTGCTCTCGGTTGCATAAAATTCAATCTATCCTTTCTCCAATAGTCCTCTTCCTCTTTCAACACATGGTCCTCACATTTTTTCCAGTAACTTTTATCAATATTTAATAGCGCGGACAGACAGACAGACAGACAGACAGACAGACAGAAAGGTAGGTAGGTAGGTAGGTAGGCAGAAAGGTAGGTAGGTAGGTCGGCAGAAAGGTAGGTGGGTGGGTAGGCAGAAAGGTAGGTGGGTGGGTGGGTCTGTCGGTGGGTCGGTCGGTGGGTCGGTGGGTCGGTCGGTGGGTCGGTGGGTCGGTCTGTGGGTCGGTGGGTCGGTCAGTCGGTCGGCCGGCTGGCCGGCAGGCAGGCAGGCAGTAGATAGGTAGGTACGTAGGTAGCTAGCTAGCTAGCTAGATAGATAGATAGATAGATAGACAGACAGACAGACAGACAGATAGATAGATAGATAGATAGATAGATATATAGGTAGATAGATAGATAGATAGATAGATTAGATAGATTAGATATATAGATAGATAGATAGATAGATAGATAGACAGACAGACAGACAGATAGATAGATAGATAGATAGATAGATAGATAGATAGATAGATAGATAGATAGATAGATAGATAGATAGATAGATAGATCCCCGCCAGAAGCCGGGCCTTGTCAGCTAGTTTATTTATATAATCACGTTTCATGACAGAACCCCAATTGGAGACACCTCTGAACAATCCCATTTAACTTCGCGCTGTTTGTTTCAAAACGGAAATCACGTGAAAATTTTAAAAAATGCGGGGACGTGTCTAGGTGAAGCTGTAATACTGTTAAAATGATGGACGTAATCTCTAAGTCGTAATTTATATACCGCATACAAACAAACTTTGAAATCTGCTGTAAAATCTCCAGAACAAACATTTTTTTGTTGGGTGGACATAATGATAAGGTTATATATTAAATCTCATCATTTTCCCTCAGTTGGTTACTGAGATATTGAAAAAAAAATACACACTATAGGAACCTGATCGTAATAACAATTGTCCGACAGCAGTTGACCACTATAGGTCTAAGATGTTTCAGTGTATAGGCCGCTATAGATCTGAGATATTTCAATGTGTAGGCCGCTATAGATCTGAGATATTTCAGTGTGTATGCCGCTATAGATCTGAGATATTTCAGTGTGTAGGCCGCTATAGATCTAAGATATTTTCAGTGTGTAGGCCGCTATAGATCTGAGATGTTTCAGTGTGTAGGCCGTTATAGATCTGAGATATTTCATTGTGTAGGCCGCTATAGATCTGAGATATTTCAGTGTGTAGGCCGCTATAGATCTGAGATATTTCAGTGTGTAGGCCGCTATAGATCTGAGATATTTCAGTGTGTAGGCCGCTATAGGTCTGAGATGTTTCAGTGTGTAGGCCGCTATAGATCTGAGATATTTCAGTGTGTAGGCCGCTACAGATCTGAGATGTTTCAGTGTGTAGGCCGCTACAGATCTGCGATGTTTCAGTATGTAGGCCGCTACAGATCTGAGATGTTTCAGTGTGTAGGCCGCTACAGATCTGCGATGTTTCAGTGTGTAGGCCGCTATAGGTCTGAGATGTTTCAATGTGTAGGCCGCTATAGATCTGAGATGTTTCAGTGTGTAGGCCGCTATAGATCTGAGATGTTTCAGTGTGTAGGCCGCTATAGATCTGAGATGTTTCATTGTGTAGGCCGCTATAGATCTGAGATGTTTCAGAGTGTAGGCCGCTATATGTCTGAGATGTTTCAGTGTGTAGGCCGCAATAGATCTGAGATGTTTCAATGTGTAGGCCGCTATAGATCTGAGATATTTCAGTGTGTAGGCCGCTATAGATCTGAGATATTTCAGTGTGTAGGCCGCTATAGATCTGAGATATTTCAGTGTATAGGCCGCTATAGATCTGAGATATTTCAGTGTGTAGGCCGCTATAGATCTGAGATATTTCAGTGTATAGGCCGCTATAGATCTGAGATATTTCAGTGTGTAGGCCGCTATAGATCTGAGATATTTCAGTGTGTATGCCGCTATACATCTAAGTTATTTCAGTGTGTAGGCCGCTATAGATCTGAGATATTTCAGTGTGTAGGCCGCTATAGATCTGAGATATTTCAGTGTGTAGGCCGCTACAGATCTGAGATGTTTCAGTGTGTAGGCCGCTATAGGTCTGAGATATTTCAGTGTGTAGGCCGCTATAGGTCTGAGATATTTTAGTGTGTAGGCCGCTATAGATCTGATATATTTCAGTGTGTAGGCCGCTATAGGTCTGATATATTTCAGTGTGTAGGCCGCTATAGATCTGAGATGTTTCAGTGTGTAGGCCGCTATAGGTCTGAGATATTTCAGTGTGTAAGCCGCTATAGACCTGAGATATTTCAGTGTGTAGGCCGCTATAGATCTGAGATATTTCAGTGTGCTGGCCGCTCTAGGTCTGAGATATTTCAGTGTGTAGGCCTGACAGCCAGGAGGGATAGGTGATCAGTCTTTCCCTCAGTTTGACCAGCGGCAAGCCCAGGCATCGAACCCACACCCGAACGTGCTCATGGTACAGACACCAGCACTATCACCTGTATCAGCGCGCCGGCCAACCTGCCCGGATGTTTTCTTCACCCTTTAGTTGATCATAGCTATTTTCCGTTGACTGATTTTATCCACATGGCCTTGTCATATATTATCTGACAATAAGTATGATATAGTGAAGGGAGTCTCCATGGCAAAGTGGTCAAGTCGTGTGACTCGGACTCCGAAGGTTGTGGGTCCTTCGGTTCGCGTGTGCATTTTAAAAAAAAAAGACCCCTGGGGGATCGTCGCTAGAGCTACGGAGTTCATGTTTGTGCGAAGCTTTCGGCGGTGCGGAAAGAGACTGAGCCATATGGGATAAAAACCCGGTGCAATGAAGTCGACCCTGTCGACTTTCTTTTAAGCGACTTTTGAGTATGATATAGATAAAAATTCTACGAGGTTGTTAAGTGAGCAACTGAACTCATCCTTAATTAATTCTCGCCCCTGTATATCATCCATCAATCACCTCGGAGGTAATTAATTATCTAGCCTACCGCACACCGCCGACCGTATCGGTCATTAATCTACGAGAATCTCTGTCACCTTGACCTTGTCTTTCACGACTCCATGGCTCTGACTTCAGCCAACATGAAGATGATGAGCACAATCACCACGTGACTTTTTCGCATGTAACTTCTGGGTTATTATCATCATACGTTGTTCTATTTACAATACAGGTTGGAATCGATTGGGAATACATTTACAACGTGAATCCTCTTTTACGTTTGAATGGTCGCGTTTCACTCAAGCACAACGATTTCCCATGGATGACTTCATTAGATATGGAAAACTTTGAACACGGGAGTCTCTGTGGCGAAGTGATCAAGACGTTTGACTCGGGCTTCGAAGGTTGTGGGTTCGATTCCGGGCCGCGTCCATTGGTTCACGAGTGAAAGAGACTGAGCCATATGGGATAAAACCCTGTGCAATGAAGTCGACCCCGTCGACTTTTAAGCGACATTTTCTTTTTAAACATTGAACGTGTTTGATAACAGTGTTATTCTTGGCGGTCTTGCATATTTTTGTAGAATAATATACAATGTACTAGCCTTCTTGAAGCCATTGTTTGAGGATAGAATGTTCACTTTCTGACAGACGTCGCGCATCTATTGGGGGATGTAACCATACCATCATGTTTGCGTTTGACAAGGTCAAATTATGTAACTTCTCTCTAACGAAGAGTTCCAAATAATAACAGGGGTGAGGCAAGGATGCCTCTTGTCACCTGTGCTATTCTTACTGATTATATACTGGTGTATGAAGACAACAATAAGCATAGGAAGACATGGAATCCATTGTACTCTTCTGACAAAACAGCCCAATGATCTGGACTGTCTGACACACGACATCAGACTCAGGGTAGACTAGCAACACGAAATGAGAGGTCACAACAATTAGGTTTAACAAATTATTACAGGAAATACACAGATAATGAGTATGAATCATATAAATGATAACTTGTTATTCGTTGGGGAAACCAGACTTCAAGATACAGAATCATACAGCTGCTTAGATAGCATTATAGACAAAGAGGGTGGAACAGGTACACATATCAGAATAAAAATAAAGAATGCTAGAGAAGCTTGTATAACATTAGAAAATTTGTGAAAGTCAAAAAGAAATTAAACTTAACACAAAAATTAAAATATTTAATTGGCCATTGATTCAACGTTAAGTCAGTATTACTGTATAAATAAGAGAAACATTGAGAACAAAGAAAGCGATTACAGATAGACTACAAATATTCACTAATTGATGCCTGCGCACAACAGAAGTACCTACCTACAGTCTACCGTTTGACTCGTGCTCCGAAGGTTGTGGGTTCGATTCCGGGCCGCGTCCTTCGGTTTACGAGTTAAATGTTTCGGAGACTCCTGTGGGTCGTCGCTAAAATCTACGGAGTTCGTGCTTTGTGCGACGCTTTCCTTGCTGCTGAAAGAGACCGAGCCATATGGGATAAAACCCGGTGCAATGAAGTCAACCCTGTCGACTTTTAAGCGACTTTTAAGCACAACAGAAGTAATAAAATGACGGAATCACCAATGTGGAACTCATTAAATGAACTAGACAAATACCAGTGAACCAAGAGGTGAAGAAAAGACGCTAATGCAGGTTAGGCCATACATTGAGAAAACTCCAGAATCGTGTCACTAGAAAAGCCTTATTTTGGAAACTGTAGGACAAAAGAAATAGATCAAGACATAAACAACTCACGGAGAAGTGAAGTAGCAACATAAGTGAACTATATGGGGAGGACATGGCTAGAGCTTCATGGAATAGCTAAAGATAGGATGGCTTAGTGTGAGTTGGTTGAATGAATACACCACAATGGGAGATAGAAGGTGAAAGAAGAAGAAGAATGTTTGGGTTTGACAAGGTTACGAATTTCGTTATTTCTCGGCAGAATAATCAGGTTGAAATGAGACATGGCATACATATTTTGCAAAGAGACATTCAATGGCCATTGTTTAACTTAAAGCGTAAAGGACACAACTTTAGCTTACAAGACATATTTGCAGATCTGTGTAAAGACTAAGTATTTATTGATGGTTGGCATAATGCAACACTCCAGACCGTACATGTGAAGAATTCTGAGTACCATCAAAGTGGTGCCTAAGTGTGGGGAAACTTGGGGCTTTTAACTTGCAAGAATAGATATTGCCGCACTGGCACGTACTGCTGAAGACACGGGAAGTGGTGTATGTTCATAACTGAGTGCATACATTGTGGCACTTCAACGACCCACTGGGAGGTCGTCAGATATAAGCAGTAGCAGCAACAACAGCAGAGGAAGACAAAGTAGAAATTTGGAAACGCTAGAGGCATGAGATAAGAGGCAAAGGTGCGACATCGCAAAACCAATTGCCGGCCATTATTGTAGAAATACGTTAAGGGAATTGTGTCAGAGCTCTCTTTCGTCATTATTACGAAATCTAGTCACATTTATATGTACATCCATACAGGTAGAAACATATGAGAAACTGTACATATATTTATATGGTAAATAAAGCAAGCACAAAGGACTATCTCCACGTTGATTTGGTCACCAACTGCGCTCATGCATAACTTATTGGTAAAAGCAACCGCCGGTATAAAAGCACAGTGCATATACTAATCGGTCTCTTATTTCTTGAATCGGTACTGAGTAACCCAAGACTCCCAACACTGGTAGCTTATGTCACCCGTACCAGAGACTGCTGGCATCCCTGGCCAAGGAGTTAACGACGTTGTCCGTAATCACGTATATCCACGTGGGGAAAACAGCTGCGCGAGATTCGGTAGCGGATCGCGCCGTGCTGGTAACTTACCGGGGTATGTTAGCTGGTTGTTCAGAAAGCAATGGCAAATTACTGAACCTAAAACTTTCCTAGTACATTAACAGCAGCTGAAAAATGCTGGTGTTGACTGCAACGTCCTTATAAATGGAACATAAGCGAACTGACCAGAGGAGAAAAAAGGCACAGCCGGCTATTGAAAACTATACTAGAGCTGTACTAAGATTCTATGTAGTTGTGTGTACTGTAATTGTGATTATGTTGGCTAATGTGTATGTCAGAACGCTTACATTTCTCACACTTTTTTTTATTGCCTCTGGTAAAACTGCATGGAATAACGATAACACAGAATAATCCAGTGATTATATCTCAACACCTGCGACAAAAACATATGAATTGCACGTTCAGTACCGGCGCACGTAGTTCTCCTCATTATAACTTTCCTGGCTAGATAGCTTAGACCCTCACATCTGTGTTCACAGTCCTATATAACTCTGTCAAGCATATACCCATCCAGTGAAATGTGTTCACAGTCCTATTTAACTCTGTCAAGTATATACCCATCCAGTGGAATGTGTTCACAGTCCTATTTACCTCTGTCAAGTATATATCCATCCAGTGGAATGTGTTCACAGTCCTATATATATATCCATCCAGTGGAATGTGTTCACAGTCCTATTTAACTCTGTCAAGTATATATCCATCCAGTGGAATGTGTTCACAGTCCTATATAACTCTGTCAAGTATATAACCATCATCCATCCAGTGGAATGTGTTCACAGTCCTATATAACTCTGTCAAGTATATACCCATCATCCATCCAGTGGAATGTGTTCACAGTCCTATATAACTCTGTCAAGTATATATCCATCCAGTGGAATGTGTTCACAGTCCTATATAACTCTGTCAAGTATATATCCATCCAGTGGAATGTGTTCACAGTCCTATATAACTCTGTCAAGCATATATCCATCCAGTGGAATGTGTTCACAGTCCTATATAACTCTGTCAAGTATATATCCATCCAGTGGAATGTGTTCACAGTCCTATATAACTCTGTCAAGTATATACCCATCCAGTGGAATGTGTTCACAGTCCTATATAACTCTGTCAAGTATATACCCATCCAGTGGAATGTGTTCACAGTCCTATATAACACTGTCAAGTATATACCCATCCAGTGGAATGTGTTCACAGTCCTATATAACTCTGTCAAGTATATACCCATCCAGTGGAATGTGTTCACAGTCCTATTTACCTCTGTCAAGTATATATCCATCCAGTGGAATGTGTTCACAGTCCTATTTACCTCTGTCAAGTATATATCCATCCAGTGGAATGTGTTCACAGTCCTATTTACCTCTGTCAAGTATATATCCATCCAGTGGAATGTGTTCACAGTCCTATTTACCTCTGTCAAGTATATATCCATCCAGTGGAATGTGTTCACAGTTCTATATAACTCTGTCAAGTATATACCCATCCAGTGGAATGTGTTCACAGTCCTATATAACTCTGTCAAGTATATACCTATCCAGTGGAATGTGTTCACAGTCCTATTTAACTCTGTCAAGTATATATCCATCCAGTGGAATGTGTTCACAGTCCTATTTACCTCTGTCAAGTATATATCCATCCAGTGGAATGTGTTCACAGTCCTATATAACTCTGTCAAGTATATACCCATCCAGTGGAATGTGTTCACAGTCCTATATAACTCTGTCAAGTATATACCCATCCAGTGGAATGTGTTCACAGTCCTATATAACTCTGTCAAGTATATACCCATCCAGTGGAATGTGTTCACAGTCCTATTTAACTCTGTCAAGTATATATCCATCCAGTGGAATGTGTTCACAGTCCTATTTACCTCTGTCAAGTATATATCCATCCAGTGGAATGTGTTCACAGTCCTATATAACTCTGTCAAGTATATATCCATCCAGTGGAATGTGTTCACAGTCCTATTTACCTCTGTCAAGTATATATCCATCCAGTGGAATGTGTTCACAGTCCTATATAACTCTGTCAAGTATATACCCATCCAGTGGAATGTGTTCACAGTCCTATATAACTCTTTCAAGTATATACCCATCCAGTGGAATGTGTTCACAGTCCTATATAACTCTGTCAAGTATATACCCATCCAGTGGAATGTGTTCACAGTCCTATATAACTCTGTCAAGTATATACCTATCCAGTGGAATGTGTTCACAGTCCTATTTAACTCTGTCAAGTATATATCCATCCAGTGGAATGTGTTCACAGTCCTATTTACCTCTGTCAAGTATATATCCATCCAGTGGAATGTGTTCACAGTCCTATATAACTCTGTCAAGTATATACCCATCCAGTGGAATGTGTTCACAGTCCTATATAACTCTGTCAAGTATATACCCATCCAGTGGAATGTGTTCACAGTCCTATATAACTCTGTCAAGTATATACCCATCCAGTGGAATGTGTTCACAGTCCTATTTAACTCTGTCAAGTATATATCCATCCAGTGGAATGTGTTCACAGTCCTATTTACCTCTGTCAAGTATATATCCATCCAGTGGAATGTGTTCACAGTCCTATATAACTCTGTCAAGTATATATCCATCCAGTGGAATGTGTTCACAGTCCTATTTACCTCTGTCAAGTATATATCCATCCAGTGGAATGTGTTCACAGTCCCATATAACTCTGTCAAGTATATACCCATCCAGTGGAATGTGTTCACAGTCCTATATAACTCTGTCAAGTATATACCCATCCAGTGGAATGTGTTCACAGTCCTATATAACTCTGTCAAGTATATACCCATCCAGTGGAATGTGTTCACAGTCCTATTTAACTCTTTTCGCGTGTTGTTTAGAACACAAAATACTCGTTTGTTAAAATTTGCAGAAGCAATTATGATCTATCAACGCAAGCCAGAATTGTGTAAACAGAAAGACATGTTAGTCAGCTTAAAATTACCGTGGTAGACAATCGACATTACTGTGCGAAATTGTGTATATTTCAACTTGAAGGATTTTATCTAGTTAATTTCACGTAAGTTGTGTGATTTCTGCAGTATGTACCTGACGAGATGCAGCGAAATATGCCAGGCAATAAATCGTGCAATCTATTGTTTGTGTCTTCGTTATTCAAATTCACTACGGGAAAACATTGTTTTGAATTTCTCAAACGTCGCCTCCCATTACCAACTGTGAAGCGATTAGATGGATTACTCAAGCTGAAGTGTAAAATATCGCTACAGGATTGTCGATTGAGATTTCTCGAGGAATGCCTAAGGACGGGGATATTTCCTCACCGGTATTTAGATCTCTGAGGACGGACAGAATATGTCCGACAAGAAAAAACCTGAGACGATTGACAAAAAACCAGATAGAAGAAACCCAGTCCAAACTGGCCAACTTGAAGCGCACACACAGTTCTGCCTACTACGTCACCCAAGAATTGAGCTTGTATGGCTACTTGAAGTTCACTAAATTCTGTACAGAAGCAGTGTACAAGGTGAAAATCGCAGAGAATGCTCGCCTCAACTAATCACTGAGCACTGAAAAGGTAACAACGTCAGTACTAGACAACCCAGAGAAGTATGTGAGGAACTTATCGTCATACGTACTCAACAACATTGAAACAGGAGGCCCTTGCATACGGATTAAAATTATGCATAAAGCCTAAACACATCAATCGTGTTGAGTCGCAAGCACAGTTTGAAATGTTGTTTGATCAAGTCTCCAAGTTATCACCTACCTCTGCTGAGTCGGTCGGGTGGCTGAAGGCCAAACTGGTAGATTTAGAACACCAGTATCGCACAACACCCTCTAAACAGACGTGTCCGCTGACCAACGAACACCTTACTGCCTTAAAAGCGTTAAAGGCTAACAAAACCCTCGTCATACTGAAACCTGACAAAGGGAGCGGTACAGTACTGATGGACATGTCAGACTACCAGAGAAAAATGGATGTAATATTGTCAGACGAATCCAAATTCAGGATAGATCAAAAAGTAAACAAGTCGGAGGACCTGGATGCTATAATGAGGAAAGAGATCCAGTCACTTGTGAATGCGGGACTCATCAGTGAGGCCACTGCAAAAACGCTCACACCACGTGGCTCGCACACTCCTCAGATGTACGGTCTACCCAAACTTCACAAGCCCGGCATCCCGCTAAGACCTATCCTGTCCATGGTTAACTCTGCACAACACCGAATGGCGAGATGGTTAGCCGAAATGTTAAAGCCAGTACGACAGTCCTTCGATCCAAAAATACTCAGAGATACATTCCAACTGGTGGAATTATTGGATACTATGGACATAAATAACAAACACATGGCATCCATGGATATAGCCTCCCTATTCACTAACGTTCCATTAGAGGAGACAGTGAAAATAATAAGGGAACGCATTGAAGACAAACAACTAAAATTAGGCATACCAACACCTATTCTGGAGAGGCTACTACTACTATGTACCGCCAACATCCAATTCAATTTTCTAACTAAGTCATACCGCCAAATTGACGGAGTGGCCATGGGGAGTCCTCTTGGTCCTATTCTAGCGGACATCTTCATGGCACACTTAGAAGAAAAGAGATCCTCAGACATCAACAACTTGGCCTTTTACCGGCGTTATGTGGACGATATACTAATTATCACCACAGACGAGCTACAAGCAACATCGTTTCAGGCCACAATGAACAAGACGCATAAAAACATCTCTCTATCTATGGAACACGAACACAACGAAGCGTTACCGTTCCTAGATATTCTAATGAGACGTAGAGCAGACGGCACAATTCAAAGATCGGTGTATCGCAAAGAAACATGGACTGGCCAATACCTAAATTTTCAGAGCTTCACACCTGTCCAGTACAAACGGGGCTTAGTACGGACCTTGTTTGACCGTGCTAGAAAGATATGCACCCAGGACACACTGACAGAGGAATTTGAAACTCTGAAGAATGTCTTAAACCTGAATGGGTACTCCACAGGATTTATAAAGCGCCATTGCCAACAGCCCAAACCCAAAGCAGACGTAACTACAGTCCCTAAACTCAAGGTATTCATCCAGCTAACCTTTCGAGGGGATGACGTAATGCAACGTCTACAAGACCGGCTTACTACAGCAGTAGGTCGAACATTCTGTGCGGCAACTCCAGTCATTAGATGTAAAACCGTACCCATTCCTACACCAACAGTCAAAGAGCCTGTTCCTCTGTACGCCACAAACAATTGTATTTACCAATTCACATGTAGATGCCAGGCCGTTTACATTGGTCGAACGGAGAGACAGCTTAACAAACGGGTGTCAGAACACGTACCTCAATGGGTCAACAAGATACAACACACAGGAGATGATAAATCGTGCAATCTATTGTTTGTGTCTTCGTTATTCAAATTCACTACGGGAAAACATTGTTTTGGACTATTTACCTCTGTCAAGTATATATCCATCCAGTGGAATGTGTTCACAGTCCTATATAACTCTGTCAAGTATATATCCATCCAGTGGAATGTGTTCACAGTCCTATATAACTCTGTCAAGTATATATCCATCCAGTGGAATGTGTTCACAGTCCTATTTAACTCTGTCAAGTATATATCCATCCAGTGGAATGTGTTCACAGTCCTATATAACTCTGTCAAGTATATATCCATCCAGTGGAATGTGTTCACAGTCCTATTTAACTCTGTCAAGTATATATCCATCCAGTGGAATGTGTTCACAGTCCTTTTTAACTCTGTCAAGCATATATCCATCCAGTGAAATGTGTTCACAGTCCTATTTACCTCTGTCAAGTATATATCCATCCAGTGGAATGTGTTCACAGTCCTATTTACCTCTGTCAAGTATATATCCATCCAGTGGAATGTGTTCACAGTCCTATATAACTCTGTCAAGTATATATCCATCCAGTGGAATGTGTTCACAGTCCTATATAACTCTGTCAAGTATATATCCATCCAGTGGAATGTGTTCACAGTCCTATTTACCTCTGTCAAGCATATATCCATCCAGTGGAATGTCCTGATTTGTTTCTTTTTAAATTTTGTTTTTGCGCTCGCTCGCTTTGAACTAAAGTGTAGTCCATACACACTATTTTTATAGTAATGATGGACTGAATATTGCGCGTGGGTTAGCTTTCCCTATTAATAATGTCCCTCGCTATCAGGCGAACCCACTCCGACTTCAGAGGGACGTGTACTTAACGTCCCCAGGTCAAGGACAACAGGTCAACATTTTAGTCCAGCTGTCCGGTGTAGGGGATTAACCGCTATTCTCGGCATCAGCGCAACGGATGAATTTAGGAAAAGAAAGGATAATAAACAATTATAATGTGCTTGAAGTGCGTGGGAGGTGAAGTCACGTGAGCTACTTCTGGTTGTCACGACTTGGGAGGTGATGTCATGTTAGCTAGTTATGGTTGTCACGACTTTTGTAAGAATTTGCCTTCCCTCTGTAAGAAAAGTCGGATTCATTAGATATTTTGACAAATACGTGTTATAGATCTTTTGACAAACAGCGGGAGAGTGCCCATTTATGGGTTTCATGTATCGAGATTCCCATGGACTCTGTTGTTCCATCGGCAATCATTATCTCCCTTGGCAATATCGAATAATGAATTTGCAAACTATAGTCTGTGTTATTTTTTTTTTTGCCCCAATATAAACATCCATATCTCAGTAACCAACTGAGGGAAAATTATGAGATTTAGTATATAATCTTATCATTATGTCCACCCAACCCAAAAAAAAATTTGTTCTGGAGATTTTACAGCAGATTTCAAAGTTTGTTTATATGCGGTATATAATTTACGGGTCTGAGATGAAATTCATAATTTTAAATGTATTACAGCGTAGCCAAACAATCAACGCTCACTGTTGAATATTGTGCGTTTTTTCACGGGATTGGCCTTATGTCAACTCCCCGCGTTGTTTAAACTAGGACTGTTCATTCAGAGGTGTCTCAAAATGTGGGTTATTTCATGAAACCTGATTAATATTTGTTTTTAATTTTTAAATCTTACCACTTATCGCTAACATTGAAATGTGTGAATATGAATATTTTTCAATGGGACTGAATGCGAAATTATACACTTCAAAAAGAATCGCTATGAAGTTGTACGCATATTTTTGTCAAGGAGCTGATCGCAGGAAACTGTTTTATACTATTACAAATTCCGAAAAAAGAACAATGCATGCATTGGGTTTGAGTAAACGGGCATTTCGTCGATGGGTGCAATGAATCTGGAATTAAACCACCACGCAATAACCAAACGGTAGGTAGAAAGATTATTGTAGACAGCTTTGACAAAGATGTCATAAGGCGAGCTATTATAAAAATGCTTTTAAAAGTCGTTTGATATACGACAGGGTCGACTTCATTGCACCGGGTTCTATCCCATAAGGCTCGGTCTCTTTCCGCAGCGCGGAAAGCATCGCACAAAGCACGAACTCCGCAACTCTAGCGACGACCCACAGAAGTCTCCGAAAAATTTAACTCGTGAACCGAAGGACGTGGCCCGAAATCGAACCCACGACCTTTGGAGCCCGAGTCAAAAGGCTTGACCACTTCGCCACGGAGACTCCTAAAATTATAAAAAATTTGGATTTTATATCCAGGATTATCCAGCATTATAAAAATTCTGGATGCCAAAGAAACAGTGACTGTAAGAAAACTTAGGGTTTGGTTCAGAAAGAAAAATAACATAGAGCTATCCAAAACAACTTTGTGGAAAATTATAAGGACATTATCTTCACTATTCGAAAGTACAAGAGCGGTAGAAATAATCTTTGCGAGCAACCGCATTTGGAAGCAATGAGAAGCAGATACCTACGTGAAATAAGGGAAATGCGCAAAGAAAATTATGGCATAGTGTGTTTGGATGAAATGTGGATCAATGCACAAGTGATAAAGAATGGCAATCAGTAGATGGACAGATAAAGCGATATGTGCCCAGTAGTATAGGACAACTTTTGGTCATGGCCCATGCTGGTAATACGCATAATGGCTTACAACAGAATGCTGGGCTCGTGTTTGTATCAAAGCATACAGACAATAGGTATTATCATAATAAGATGAATGGTAATGCATTTAGAGATTGGCTCGAGAATACTGTGCTTCCATCCCTAGATAGACCGTCATGTCCAATTATGGACAATGCATGATATCAATGTTGTTGCCCAAGAAGACAAAATACCTACATCATCGAGCACAAAGGGAGCAATAAAGATATGACTCCGAATGGAAAACATACCATTTCCAGAAGCGTATTTCTAGCTAGAATTGTTGTCTCTTGTAAAAGAGACGCCAAAAAGCAATAAATATCAAATCTACAAGTTGATAGAAGAGCATCGTCATGGGTGCTTGAGACTTCCGCGCTATTAAATATTGATAAAAGTTACTGGAAAAATGTGAGGACCATGTGTTGAAAGAGGAAGAGGATTATTGGAGAAAGGATGGATTGAATTTTATGCAACCGAGAGCAGTCATCAACCTACTGGAACCGTCCGACACAGATTAAGTTCTGAGCAGATCGCAGACCTTAATCCACGTGCACACCAACTGGGATATTTTGCTACAAATATTCAGAAGAATTGCAGACC
>JACEFZ010026780.1:0-7500 GCA_014155875.1 Cepaea nemoralis
GAGAAGTAGTAGAAGTATAGAAGTAGTAGAAGTAGTAGAAGTAGTAGAGTAGTAGAAGTAGTAGAAGTAGTAGAAGTAGTAGAAGAAGTAGTAGAAGTAGAAGTAGTAGAAGTAGAAGTAGTAGAAGTAGAAGTAGTAGAAGTAGAAGTAGTAGAGTAGTAGAAGTAGTAGAGTAGTAGAAGTAGTAGAAGTAGTAGAAGTAGTAGAAGTAGTAGAAGTAGTAGAAGTAGTAGAAGTAGTAGAAGTAGTAGAAGTAGTAGTAGAAGTAGAAGATAGTAGAAGTAGTAGAAGTAGTGAGAAGTAGTAGAAGTAGTAGAAGAAGTAGAAGTAGAAGTAGTAGAAGTAGTAGAAGTAGTAGAAGAAGTAGAAGTAGAAGTAGTAGAAGTAGTAGAAGTAGTAGAAGTAGTAGAAGTAGTAGTAGAAGTAGTAGAAGAAGTAGAAGTAGAAGTAGTAGAAGTAGTAGAAGTAGTAGAAGTAGAAGTAGAAGAAGTAGTAGAAGTAGTAGAAGTAGTAGTAGTAGTAGTAGTAGTAGTAGTAGTAGTAGTAGTAGTAGTAGTAGTAGTAGTAGTAGTAGTAGTAGTAGTAGTAGTAGTAGTAGTAGTAGTAGTAGTAGTAGTAGTAGTAGTAGTAGTAGTAGTAGTAGTAGTAGTAGTAGTAGTAGTAGTAGTAGTAGTAGTAGTAGTAGTAGTAGTAGTAGTAGTAGTAGTAGTAGTAGTAGTAGTAGTAGTAGTAGTAGTAGTAGTAGTAGTAGTAGTAGTAGTAGTAGTAGTAGTAGTAGTAGTAGTAGTAGTAGTAGTAGTAGTAGTAGTAGTAGTAGTAGTAGTAGTAGTAGTAGTAGTAGTAGTAGTAGTAGTAGTAGTAGTAGTAGTAGTAGTAGTAGTAGTAGTAGTAGTAGTAGTAGTAGTAGTAGTAGTAGTAGTAGTAGTAGTAGTAGTAGTAGTAGTAGTAGTAGTAGTAGTAGTAGTAGTAGTAGTAGTAGTAGTAGTAGTAGTAGTAGTAGTAGTAGTAGTAGTAGTAGTAGTAGTAGTAGTAGTAGTAGTAGTAGTAGTAGTAGTAGTAGTAGTAGTAGTAGTAGTAGTAGTAGTAGTAGTAGTAGTAGTAGTAGTAGTAGTAGTAGTAGTAGTAGTAGTAGTAGTAGTAGTAGTAGTAGTAGTAGTAGTAGTAGTAGTAGTAGTAGTAGTAGTAGTAGTAGTAGTAGTAGTAGTAGTAGTAGTAGTAGTAGTAGTAGTAGTAGTAGTAGTAGTAGTAGTAGTAGTAGTAGTAGTAGTAGTAGTAGTAGTAGTAGTAGTAGTAGTAGTAGTAGTAGTAGTAGTAGTAGTAGTAGTAGTAGTAGTAGTAGTAGTAGTAGTAGTAGTAGTAGTAGTAGTAGTAGTAGTAGTAGTAGTAGTAGTAGTAGTAGTAGTAGTAGTAGTAGTAGTAGTAGTAGTAGTAGTAGTAGTAGTAGTAGTAGTAGTAGTAGTAGTAGTAGTAGTAGTAGTAGTAGTAGTAGTAGTAGTAGTAGTAGTAGTAGTAGTAGTAGTAGTAGTAGTAGTAGTAGTAGTAGTAGTAGTAGTAGTAGTAGTAGTAGTAGTAGTAGTAGTAGTAGTAGTAGTAGTAGTAGTAGTAGTAGTAGTAGTAGTAGTAGTAGTAGTAGTAGTAGTAGTAGTAGTAGTAGTAGTAGTAGTAGTAGTAGTAGTAGTAGTAGTAGTAGTAGTAGTAGTAGTAGTAGTAGTAGTAGTAGTAGTAGTAGTAGTAGTAGTAGTAGTAGTAGTAGTAGTAGTAGTAGTAGTAGTAGTAGTAGTAGTAGTAGTAGTAGTAGTAGTAGTAGTAGTAGTAGTAGTAGTAGTAGTAGTAGTAGTAGTAGTAGTAGTAGTAGTAGTAGTAGTAGTAGTAGTAGTAGTAGTAGTAGTAGTAGTAGTAGTAGTAGTAGTAGTAGTAGTAGTAGTAGTAGTAGTAGTAGTAGTAGTAGTAGTAGTAGTAGTAGTAGTAGTAGTAGTAGTAGTAGTAGTAGTAGTAGTAGTAGTAGTAGTAGTAGTAGTAGTAGTAGTAGTAGTAGTAGTAGTAGTAGTAGTAGTAGTAGTAGTAGTAGTAGTAGTAGTAGTAGTAGTAGTAGTAGTAGTAGTAGTAGTAGTAGTAGTAGTAGTAGTAGTAGTAGTAGTAGTAGTAGTAGTAGTAGTAGTAGTAGTAGTAGTAGTAGTAGTAGTAGTAGTAGTAGTAGTAGTAGTAGTAGTAGTAGTAGTAGTAGTAGTAGTAGTAGTAGTAGTAGTAGTAGTAGTAGTAGTAGTAGTAGTAGTAGTAGTAGTAGTAGTAGTAGTAGTAGTAGTAGTAGTAGTAGTAGTAGTAGTAGTAGTAGTAGTAGTAGTAGTAGTAGTAGTAGTAGTAGTAGTAGTAGTAGTAGTAGTAGTAGTAGTAGTAGTAGTAGTAGTAGTAGTAGTAGTAGTAGTAGTAGTAGTAGTAGTAGTAGTAGTAGTAGTAGTAGTAGTAGTAGTAGTAGTAGTAGTAGTAGTAGTAGTAGTAGTAGTAGTAGTAGTAGTAGTAGTAGTAGTAGTAGTAGTAGTAGTAGTAGTAGTAGTAGTAGTAGTAGTAGTAGTAGTAGTAGTAGTAGTAGTAGTAGTAGTAGTAGTAGTAGTAGTAGTAGTAGTAGTAGTAGTAGTAGTAGTAGTAGTAGTAGTAGTAGTAGTAGTAGTAGTAGTAGTAGTAGTAGTAGTAGTAGTAGTAGTAGTAGTAGTAGTAGTAGTAGTAGTAGTAGTAGTAGTAGTAGTAGTAGTAGTAGTAGTAGTAGTAGTAGTAGTAGTAGTAGTAGTAGTAGTAGTAGTAGTAGTAGTAGTAGTAGTAGTAGTAGTAGTAGTAGTAGTAGTAGTAGTAGTAGTAGTAGTAGTAGTAGTAGTAGTAGTAGTAGTAGTAGTAGTAGTAGTAGTAGTAGTAGTAGTAGTAGTAGTAGTAGTAGTAGTAGTAGTAGTAGTAGTAGTAGTAGTAGTAGTAGTAGTAGTAGTAGTAGTAGTAGTAGTAGTAGTAGTAGTAGTAGTAGTAGTAGTAGTAGTAGTAGTAGTAGTAGTAGTAGTAGTAGTAGTAGTAGTAGTAGTAGTAGTAGTAGTAGTAGTAGTAGTAGTAGTAGTAGTAGTAGTAGTAGTAGTAGTAGTAGTAGTAGTAGTAGTAGTAGTAGTAGTAGTAGTAGTAGTAGTAGTAGTAGTAGTAGTAGTAGTAGTAGTAGTAGTAGTAGTAGTAGTAGTAGTAGTAGTAGTAGTAGTAGTAGTAGTAGTAGTAGTAGTAGTAGTAGTAGTAGTAGTAGTAGTAGTAGTAGTAGTAGTAGTAGTAGTAGTAGTAGTAGTAGTAGTAGTAGTAGTAGTAGTAGTAGTAGTAGTAGTAGTAGTAGTAGTAGTAGTAGTAGTAGTAGTAGTAGTAGTAGTAGTAGTAGTAGTAGTAGTAGTAGTAGTAGTAGTAGTAGTAGTAGTAGTAGTAGTAGTAGTAGTAGTAGTAGTAGTAGTAGTAGTAGTAGTAGTAGTAGTAGTAGTAGTAGTAGTAGTAGTAGTAGTAGTAGTAGTAGTAGTAGTAGTAGTAGTAGTAGTAGTAGTAGTAGTAGTAGTAGTAGTAGTAGTAGTAGTAGTAGTAGTAGTAGTAGTAGTAGTAGTAGTAGTAGTAGTAGTAGTAGTAGTAGTAGTAGTAGTAGTAGTAGTAGTAGTAGTAGTAGTAGTAGTAGTAGTAGTAGTAGTAGTAGTAGTAGTAGTAGTAGTAGTAGTAGTAGTAGTAGTAGTAGTAGTAGTAGTAGTAGTAGTAGTAGTAGTAGTAGTAGTAGTAGTAGTAGTAGTAGTAGTAGTAGTAGTAGTAGTAGTAGTAGTAGTAGTAGTAGTAGTAGTAGTAGTAGTAGTAGTAGTAGTAGTAGTAGTAGTAGTAGTAGTAGTAGTAGTAGTAGTAGTAGTAGTAGTAGTAGTAGTAGTAGTAGTAGTAGTAGTAGTAGTAGTAGTAGTAGTAGTAGTAGTAGTAGTAGTAGTAGTAGTAGTAGTAGTAGTAGTAGTAGTAGTAGTAGTAGTAGTAGTAGTAGTAGTAGTAGTAGTAGTAGTAGTAGTAGTAGTAGTAGTAGTAGTAGTAGTAGTAGTAGTAGTAGTAGTAGTAGTAGTAGTAGTAGTAGTAGTAGTAGTAGTAGTAGTAGTAGTAGTAGTAGTAGTAGTAGTAGTAGTAGTAGTAGTAGTAGTAGTAGTAGTAGTAGTAGTAGTAGTAGTAGTAGTAGTAGTAGTAGTAGTAGTAGTAGTAGTAGTAGTAGTAGTAGTAGTAGTAGTAGTAGTAGTAGTAGTAGTAGTAGTAGTAGTAGTAGTAGTAGTAGTAGTAGTAGTAGTAGTAGTAGTAGTAGTAGTAGTAGTAGTAGTAGTAGTAGTAGTAGTAGTAGTAGTAGTAGTAGTAGTAGTAGTAGTAGTAGTAGTAGTAGTAGTAGTAGTAGTAGTAGTAGTAGTAGTAGTAGTAGTAGTAGTAGTAGTAGTAGTAGTAGTAGTAGTAGTAGTAGTAGTAGTAGTAGTAGTAGTAGTAGTAGTAGTAGTAGTAGTAGTAGTAGTAGTAGTAGTAGTAGTAGTAGTAGTAGTAGTAGTAGTAGTAGTAGTAGTAGTAGTAGTAGTAGTAGTAGTAGTAGTAGTAGTAGTAGTAGTAGTAGTAGTAGTAGTAGTAGTAGTAGTAGTAGTAGTAGTAGTAGTAGTAGTAGTAGTAGTAGTAGTAGTAGTAGTAGTAGTAGTAGTAGTAGTAGTAGTAGTAGTAGTAGTAGTAGTAGTAGTAGTAGTAGTAGTAGTAGTAGTAGTAGTAGTAGTAGTAGTAGTAGTAGTAGTAGTAGTAGTAGTAGTAGTAGTAGTAGTAGTAGTAGTAGTAGTAGTAGTAGTAGTAGTAGTAGTAGTAGTAGTAGTAGTAGTAGTAGTAGTAGTAGTAGTAGTAGTAGTAGTAGTAGTAGTAGTAGTAGTAGTAGTAGTAGTAGTAGTAGTAGTAGTAGTAGTAGTAGTAGTAGTAGTAGTAGTAGTAGTAGTAGTAGTAGTAGTAGTAGTAGTAGTAGTAGTAGTAGTAGTAGTAGTAGTAGTAGTAGTAGTAGTAGTAGTAGTAGTAGTAGTAGTAGTAGTAGTAGTAGTAGTAGTAGTAGTAGTAGTAGTAGTAGTAGTAGTAGTAGTAGTAGTAGTAGTAGTAGTAGTAGTAGTAGTAGTAGTAGTAGTAGTAGTAGTAGTAGTAGTAGTAGTAGTAGTAGTAGTAGTAGTAGTAGTAGTAGTAGTAGTAGTAGTAGTAGTAGTAGTAGTAGTAGTAGTAGTAGTAGTAGTAGTAGTAGTAGTAGTAGTAGTAGTAGTAGTAGTAGTAGTAGTAGTAGTAGTAGTAGTAGTAGTAGTAGTAGTAGTAGTAGTAGTAGTAGTAGTAGTAGTAGTAGTAGTAGTAGTAAGTAGTAGTAGTAGTAGTAGTAGTAGTAGTAGTAGTAGTAGTAGTAGTAGTAGTAGTAGTAGTAGTAGTAGTAGTAGTAGTAGTAGTAGTAGTAGTAGTAGTAGTAGTAGTAGTAGTAGTAGTAGTAGTAGTAGTAGTAGTAGTAGTAGTAGTAGTAGTAGTAGTAGTAGTAGTAGTAGTAGTAGTAGTAGTAGTAGTAGTAGTAGTAGTAGTAGTAGTAGTAGTAGTAGTAGTAGTAGTAGTAGTAGTAGTAGTAGTAGTAGTAGTAGTAGTAGTAGTAGTAGTAGTAGTAGTAGTAGTAGTAGTAGTAGTAGTAGTAGTAGTAGTAGTAGTAGTAGTAGTAGTAGTAGTAGTAGTAGTAGTAGTAGTAGTAGTAGTAGTAGTAGTAGTAGTAGTAGTAGTAGTAGTAGTAGTAGTAGTAGTAGTAGTAGTAGTAGTAGTAGTAGTAGTAGTAGTAGTAGTAGTAGTAGTAGTAGTAGTAGTAGTAGTAGTAGTAGTAGTAGTAGTAGTAGTAGTAGTAGTAGTAGTAGTAGTAGTAGTAGTAGTAGTAGTAGTAGTAGTAGTAGTAGTAGTAGTAGTAGTAGTAGTAGTAGTAGTAGTAGTAGTAGTAGTAGTAGTAGTAGTAGTAGTAGTAGTAGTAGTAGTAGTAGTAGTAGTAGTAGTAGTAGTAGTAGTAGTAGTAGTAGTAGTAGTAGTAGTAGTAGTAGTAGTAGTAGTAGTAGTAGTAGTAGTAGTAGTAGTAGTAGTAGTAGTAGTAGTAGTAGTAGTAGTAGTAGTAGTAGTAGTAGTAGTAGTAGTAGTAGTAGTAGTAGTAGTAGTAGTAGTAGTAGTAGTAGTAGTAGTAGTAGTAGTAGTAGTAGTAGTAGTAGTAGTAGTAGTAGTAGTAGTAGTAGTAGTAGTAGTAGTAGTAGTAGTAGTAGTAGTAGTAGTAGTAGTAGTAGTAGTAGTAGTAGTAGTAGTAGTAGTAGTAGTAGTAGTAGTAGTAGTAGTAGTAGTAGTAGTAGTAGTAGTAGTAGTAGTAGTAGTAGTAGTAGTAGTAGTAGTAGTAGTAGTAGTAGTAGTAGTAGTAGTAGTAGTAGTAGTAGTAGTAGTAGTAGTAGTAGTAGTAGTAGAAGTAGAAGTAGTAGAAGTAGTAGAAGTAGTAGAAGTAGTAGAAGTAGTAGAAGTAGTAGAAGTAGAAGTAGTAGAGTAGTAGAAGTAGTAGAAGTAGAAGTAGTAGAGTAGAAGTAGTAGAAGTAGTAGAAGTAGAAGACAGTAGAGTAGTAGAAGTAGTAGAAGTAGTAGAAGTAGTAGAAGAGTAGAAAGTAGAAGTAGTAGAAGTAGAGAAGTAGTAGAAGTAGTAGAAGTAGAGGTAGAAGTAGTAGAAGTAGTAGAAGTAGAAGTAGTAGAAGAAGAGTAGAGAAGTAGAAGTAGTAGAAGTAGTAGAGTAGTTAGTAGAAGAGAAGTAGTAGAAGAGTAGAAGAGTAGAAGTAGTAAGAAGTAGTAGAAGAGAAGTAGTAGAAGAAGAAGTAGAGTAGTAGAAGAAGAGTAGAAGAAGTGAAGTAGTAGAAGTAGAAGTAGTAAGAGTAGAAGTAGTAGAAGAAGAAGTAGAAGTAGAAGTAGTAGAAGAAGAAGAAGAAGAGAAGTAGAAGAAAGAAGAAGAAGTAGAAGAAGTAGAAGTAGAAGAAGAAAGTAGAAGAAGAAGAAGTAGAAGAAGTAGAAGAGTAGAAGTAGAAGTAGAAGAAGTAAGTAGTAGAAGAAGAAGTAGAAGAAGAGAAGTAGTAGAAGAAGAAGTAAGTAGAAGTAGAAGATAGTAGAAGAGAAGTTAGAAGTAGAAGAAGTAGAAGTAGTAGAAGAAGAAGTAGAAGTAGAAGAAGTAGAAGTAGTAGAAGAAGAAGTAGAAGAAGTAGAAGTAGAAGAAGAAGTAGAAGTAAAAGAAGAAGTAGAAGTAAAAGAAGTAGAAGTAAAAGAAGTAGAAGAAGTAGAAGAAGAAGTAGAAGAAGAAGTAGAAGAAGAAGTAGAAGAAGAAGTAGAAGTAAAAGAAGTAGAAGTAAAAGAAGTAGAAGAAGTAGAAGAAGAAGTAGAAGTAAAGAGTAAGAAGAAGTAGAAGAAGAAGTAAGAAGAAGAAGTAGAAGAAGAAGTAGA